>JBBPBX010038033.1:0-12414 GCA_038048925.1 Garcialebias charrua
CTATAGTCACTCTGTTGTTGAATTGCGTCTAACAGGCACTCACAGCGTTGTGGCGTCAGTACGGGTGGGAACCATAGACAATAATACGTATTAATGTCTGGTGGCAACTAATGAGCCCGCCCCCCCGCGCTTCTTGTTTTGTTTCATGGCGGTTTTAATTTAATAACTCAACTAAATTCTGTCTATTAAGTTTGTATTTTCAAGGAAATAATAACTTGATCTTTAGCTTTACTGATATCACTACTAAAAACATCCCTAATTGTAAATTTAATATTAATTTTATTTATTTATTTTTGTTAATGCATTCTTTCTGTTTCATACCCTGGACATCCCATAAAGACATGTTGAACCGTTTCAGGGAGATTGCTGGTGCGCATGTCACAAAAAAGTCCTATTGCATGCTTTCCAATTATTTTAAGAGATTTATTAAGGTCTGTGTGTCCTATTCTAATGCGAATAAGTTCCTGTTTCTTCCTGCTTTCCTTGTATATCCTACCTTTTTTGTTGTGTAAATGTCTTCCTGTATCAGTAATGTCCCAGGTTTCCTGCCATATTTTCTTAATATATTTCTTAATTATCATTTAACATTTAACTTTATATAAATGTTCTCTCATTTTCATCACTTCTTCTTCCAGACCGGTGTCACACGAGACACGGCTCTGCTTTTTCTTATTTTCTAACTCATGGGGCGGGCGCAGCGGGCTATTCAGCCAATCATGGCCCTTGTTCTGAGGCAAACGCATGCACGTCACTCTTAGGTCACATTTAGAAAAGCACGATTGGCTGGAATTTCAAGATGCATTCAGGGTTCACAAAAAAACTCAGACAGACAGTTGCGGCAGGCTGATGGAAACCGATCACAACTACACATTCAAGGAACGGTCAAATTATCGTATTTTTGGCCTTTTTCGGGATTATTGATCGTACATCGTACAGAGGGCAAAATTATCGTACAAATACGATAATTATCGTACACCTGGCAACACTGGTCCGGAATCTTGGCGCGGCGCCGCACATCTGTTAGGTGGAAATGCTCTCCAACGCGCGCTTGGCACGCAAATATGACGTCACATCCGAGCCGGGCCACCAAGTGGAAAAGGGGCATTGAGAGGCTGAGGTGAAGATTTAGCTAACGAGTAGTTTGTAGACCAGAAAGTTCATTCTCAATAGTCCAGGTATCAAATCCGCTCATTCTCAATCAGTTCATCTGGACAATTTTCTTCCCAATTTGGGACCACTTTGGACATGTCTGCCTGCCTGGGAGGAGTCGACGAGGGACAAGCCCCCAGAAACCATCTTGGCTACAGCAAACTGGTTGGTCCACTTAAGTTGTTTACTTGGTGGGGTAGCTTCAGTTTGCTTTGGACTGCTCTGACTGACGAAGCCCTCTGGAGTGAGGGTGAAACGTTTCTACTAAAAAGAAATTGTCCAGATGAACTGATTGAGAATGAGCGGAGTAGTTTGTAGCTTCACTGGACAGAAAGACAGGTTTTAAATGTCACCTAAATCCCTTCACTAAATTCTCCAGCGTTGTTTTTGGACATAACTTGTCAAACATTTCTCAACATTCATTTCTATACAAAACAAGCACAGTTTATGGGAAAAGTATGTCATTCAATTTGCTTTTCTACTTTTTTGCCACATAATTATTATTTTCATTACCATGTGATTAAAAAATAACTAATTGTTTTTTTTTAACCCTACCTTATTTCAAAGATCACTCCATCTATAAGGATAATGATTTCATCAGTAGTGCTAGCCTATCAAGACAGCTATATAATTTCTTTTATATGAAGTATTGTATAAAATTGATTATTAAAGTAAGGTTTTATAGTCTGTTGAGCTCACAGTGTGTGATGTGGATGAGTCTCAGCAACAACCACAGAAAATATCTACTGGGTTTCTGTAAAACTGACTCGTTTATCACAATTTTTGTGTTTGCTATGACTGATTAGGTGTGGTGGCCATCTTGAATGGTATAGACACCAAAAATGAAACATTTGTGAATTTATAGCCAAATATTATTTTCTGGTAGTTTCAATAAAATGCATACAGCAGTTGGGATAGTTTGCGAACAGACAAGTAGGTTATTACCAAAGTTTCAAACATGGATGGTGCACACTCTGTCCTTTTGAAAGTAAGTGTTGAGAATGACTCTCAGCTGCCACTCTAAATCTTAGCTCAATATGTCATTTTTAGTGGGTTATAGCTATTTGTGAGTTTGCAAAGTGCAATTAGGTGTGGCAGCCATCTTGAATTAGGTTAACTACAAAATGAGAATCAACTAATGTACATCTAATGATTAATTTTTGAGTTATTGAAAAAAAAAAGAGCAGAGAATCACATGCAAAACCATACTTGCACACCTTTCATGGCAGTGGATGATAAAAACAAAATTTACCAAGAGCAAATTTTTCATCTAATATTTGACAGTTGTCAGTTCAAAGCGATCTGTTTTAAACGAGCACCTCGAAGGATAAACTCTGATGGTTTCTTTGAGAAAAGAAAAAAAAAAAAACACAAGAAGGGAGTTTTGGCTGCACAAATTGTGCCATAATGTTCAAAAAATGCCAGCTTCTCTGTGACGTAGTTGAGCGTAGCTGCTAATTGTTGTCAGGCGCACTGAATCACTGATGTGCATGTTGCAGGTTACCCAGCAGGCACGCTCCCTCAGCCGCCGTGCACTAATGACAGCAAGCCTCAGACCAGGCTAGACGCTCAAGGTTACATGCCTGCGCTCTGTCCTCACAAAGAAACCAGCAGCTCTCATCTTAGAGAAATAAAGCAAATGCAGCCCTGCTCGGATGGAGAGTGACTCACTGGCTCAGTCTCTGGAAATGTCGACTGTTTGTTAATTTGTGGTAAATGGTGTCTGAAAGTACCAGGAAGGACCTGCATCATAGATTTAAAAAGAAACTCTTTGGAGTCACAGATGTCAGCGCCTGTTCACACTGTCTCACCTCCCATCAGCTGGTGTTGTTTTAGGCCCTGAAGGCCTCGAAACATGACCTGCAGAACCTGTCGCCATAAACAATCAGTTAATCACATGATAAATGAAACTTGTCTACCTCATTTTCATTTATTGGCTTTATCGTTTCTTCGTGGCTCTCTCTTTCTACTGAAGACACTGGATAACAAAAAGGCTAATCTCCGCTCCTCCCTTTCTGTTTTCTCTTTAAAATCTGTTTTAATGATCCAGAATCACGTTTTTGGATCGTTAAAAGCAGCTCAGCTGAGAAGCTAAGCTACGAGCTAAGCTAACAGGCCGACCTCAGGGAAAAAAAACCTCTGTCTCGTCGAAGCTCCAGAATTCACGGTTGAAATGCGTGCCTTCGTGTAAAAAAGTTGTTTTTCTCTGAAAAAGAAGCTGAGAACTTTTTTACTGTTTTTTTTTTTTTATTATTATTAAAAGCGTTATGTGAAAAATGCTATGCTAAAGAGCTCAAACCGCACCGAGCATCTGCCATTTTGAGAACCGAAGAGAGACAGCCCATGTCACGTCAAGGGGCCTCTCTCCCATTTTTCTTAAAGAGACACGCTGCTCGCTCCCTCGCTATCCATCCTTCAGTTCAAACTGTCTTATACTGCCATCTAGTGGTCAATAAAGGCACTACACACATAAATTAACCAACATTTCTTCTTAAATTTGACAATAATTACTCATTATTGCCAAATATCAAACAACATTACTATTTATCACGATAATTTCTGAGACAATTAATCGCCCAGCAAAATGTGTTACCGTGACAGTACTGCAGACAGCAAACGCCTCATCGGCTGTTGCATCTTCTGTATAACATGTTCGACTGCCATCTGAGGCCGCTAGAGCAACCTCAAACTGAAAAAGCCTTTGAATGTTTTAATTTGATCAATTTTAGAGGAAAATGAAAGGTTCCTTTGAGTACATGAACTGATTTGACTGTTTCTAACATCAGCTTTCATAACAACCAATGAGATGTCAACAAGACTCTGTCTTTTGCTGCTTGCTGGCTATCCAAATATTCCAGCTGCTTGCAAAATGAGTTGCAAGTCATTTCCATAATTTGCTGGTGGAGGCAATACCTGCTCTTGTTAATTATTCATGTGGCAGTAATGTGTGCATCTGTTCTCCTCACAGACAGACAAAAGGAGGAGGAGGAGCTCATACTGATCAGATGCAGATAAAATGGTATCTGTTGTCTTGGAATTGTCTTCCTGGTGTGATGTCACGTTTCCTTTTTTTATACATAAATGCTGTGAAAGCACTTCACATTGTCTGATGTATCCCAATGGAAGCCTGAATGGATTTTACAGATGTGATCAGGTGAAGTGTCAGTAACAGTTTCAGTGAGGTGTGTTGAGCCAAAAAGGCCAACGATGTTTTCAACCATGAAGGTGGATTTCTGTCAGATCACCATGGTAACATGTGATGAACTCTTAATTGGTTCCAGTGGAGGTTTGGGTTAAAACGGCTGAAAAATAAATTCTGCCTTTTGATGGATTTTTTTGTCCCTGTGATGGACTTGCGACCCGTCCAGGGTTTACCCCGCCCCTCGCACAGTGACTGCTGGACATGGGCACCGGCGACGCCCGTGACCCAAAATGGAAGAAGCGGGTAAAAGATAATGCATGGATGGATTTCTTTTTTGTCAGTATTTTCAGACAAAGATAGATGTATTGTATTGTTTTGTATTTTTTGTAGAATATGATAAACACCTAGAGCTCACCAAATGAGGTTATCTGTAACAGAAACTGTCAGCGAGGGATGTGGAAAAAAACATTGCTTCCCTATAATATGAAGATTTGATTTGGGTGGAGGTTTGAAACATTTAAAAATGGCCAACCTCATGAGAAGAAGGCAAACTGAACATCTTGTGTTTTAAATGACCTAAAAACACAAACAGAGCTGACAGACTCTTAACAGTTTGGTGGTATAACAGAGGAATTAACGGTAGAGATACACTGCATGTGCACACAAGGCAGATAAGTGAGGTGGGCTGATTTGTAACACAAAGCAGGTGAAACAAGGAGCAAAATGCAAAAAAAGAATTAAAAGTTCTGGGTGGATAAAAAGTTAAACTCAAGGGGAAAGTGCTGGAGATTGCTTTTTGAACGGCCTCCGCTTGGACAAATAGTTTAATTCTGACCTGACATGAACTTATGGAGGAGGACCTGGATCAAAATTAGTTTTTTAATCTGCTCAGAATTAAAATCTATACCCCTATTCACACGGGATTAGTTTGTCCAAGGGACCACATGCTATTTGTAATAATTACAGAGATTGTCTGTGTTGTTAATCCTGTGTGAATCGGCCATGACAGTAATTTGTAAAGTAAAAATTCCCCCGCACATTACCTACTATATTTTTGCTGGACTCCGAGGTCCTGTGTTAATACTAATCCAATGTGAATAGGTATCTCTGTGATTTGGACAGAAATGGGCGGGATCCGATACATGATTAGGCCTTTTTTTATTTCCTGGGTGCATTTTTATTTGCTTTTGGCTGCATTGGAGTGCATGAATAACCTTTTGTGTCCCGGACCAGCAAAAGCCAATCGACTCATAGCTTGAACACACAAGTGGATGTTGTGCAATACGCAGCACGTTAACATCATGTCCAGATGTCCGTAAATTTCAGCTAAATCTCAGGCTTTGGTTATCCCATACGAATGTGTCACATAAAAGCAGACGTTGGGGAGTAATTTATTTATTACATGTGGTCCCTAGGTAAAACTAATCCTGTGCAAATAGGGCTTATTTCTGCAAACAGAGGTTCATAGAATTCTTGTCCACAGAATCTCACTTTAGCAGATCAGAACCTTTCCTTTAACTCATTTCCATCCATCCATCCATCCATTATCTTTTACCCGCTTCTTCCTTTTCGGGTCGCAGGGGTCACTGGTGCCCAGGTCCAGCCATCACTGTGTTAGAGGCGGGGTCCTTCACCTCATTTATTTTTAAAAATGCGCTTCTTCAACTCTTCCTCGCAGCTTATCAGACATGAGGAGGAGTATTCTTGTTTCTGAGCTCTCATTTCAAACTGATTCCAGTTCCATGTGGTGTGTGACACACATGAATCCTGATTCCAGTTCCATGTGGTGTGTGACACACATGAATCCTGATTCCAGTTCCATGTGGTGCGTGACACACATGAATCCTGATTCCAGTTCCATGTGGTGTGTGACACACATGAATCCTGATTCCAGTTCCATGTGGTGTGTGACACACATGAATCGTGACATGATTTTGTTGCACGTGACTCTTGTGATTTCTGTAAAGCAGGATTTGTAAAAGTCATGTTTAAAATAAAATGGGAGACTTGGGTGTTCTTACTCGTATTTCCTGGAGGAAGCATGCCCTCTCCTTGATCCTCTCTCCTCCATGTCCTTATTAAGAGGCGAGGTGTCCTTCATAATATTTGGCTGGGGGGGATTTTTAGGTTACCGGCAGGAGGACCGAGGCAAGAGAAGACGAGGAGGGACAAATTAGACAGAACTGTCTCAGAATGATGAGGTTCAGTGAAGCCAACCTGGAGGATTTATTCTGCCTTTGCAAGAATCTTTCCATGCTGTTTCTGTGTTTTATCTGACTTTTGTTGGGGGGGTCTCCCACTTACCATCCTGTGTTTCTTTACAGGAATACCTGCGTCTACTGAAGGGGTTTGTGCAGAGGAGCATGTTGTGACGCCATGTCTCTGGAGATGGAAAAGACCATCACCAAGCTGATGTACGACTTCCAGAGGAACTCCACGTCTGACGATGACTCTGGGTGTGCGCTGGAGGAGTACGCCTGGGTCCCCCCTGGCCTCAGTCCGGAGCAGGTACAACACAATCGCACCGATAGTCAAGCCTCACTGAACGCTCCATTATCTATCGGTTATTTTCCTGCCGACTGGAACTTAATTAACTCAAGACCGAAGAGAAGTTTAATCATCTGGACAGTCTTCAGTGTTTTTTTATTAATCTTGACAATAAAAATGTGTCATTCTGAGGTGAAAAAAGAATGATAGATCACAATCGCTTTACTTTAATTCCGGTTCTTTGGGTTTTAGCTGTTGGACTAGAAAGGGGGAGAGAAAAGGGCAAGGCGACACGTAGTACAAATCACAGAGACTTGAGCTGTCAGGCGCTTTATGGAAGAGGAGTTGTAGTGACATGTTTAATGGAGCTGATGTTCAGACTTTAAAGCTGCTATATGTAACTTTTCTAACAATATATTTTTAACATATTTCTTCACTCTGTCACTAGATTGATGTTAGAGAGGTAATCTCTGAAAAAAACTTTAAAAAAAAATATTGTCCCCTTGCTTCTCCAGGTGGTAAATAAGCATTTCTAAAAAGAAAAAGTGACCCGCCATTTTCCAGCCAATAAAAACAAAGTTTGTAACCAGCCAATAAAAACCGAGCTTGAATTTGAATCAGCCAATAAAAACAGAGCTTGAATTTGAATTTCAACAGACCACAAGGGGGCAGAGCCATATATGGCTCTGAGGGGGAGGGATCAGAATGCTTTGCTTGTTGAAATTTTTTCTAAGTGCTGATGTTCTACAAAAACTGCAGACTGAACCTTTAACATAGAAAAACCACCAAAAACCAAATCATGAAAGCCAAAGATTGACTGGATGGTTTATTTGTTGGTAAATGGATGGATGCATGGATGGATGGGTGGATGGATGGATGCATGGATGGATGGGTGGATGGATGGATGGATGGATGGATGGATGGATGGATGGATGGATGGATGGACAGATGGATGGATGGACAGATGGATGGATGGATGCATGGATGGATGGGTGGGTGGATGGATGGATGGATGGATGATGGATGGATGGAGGATGAACAGATGGATGGATGGATGATGGATGGATGGATGGATGCTGCCACGTCACCCAGGTGAAATGAAGCTGTTTTGACCATTAAATAAACGCGTCAGCGGGGAAACAGAATAAATGCAACTTATACTCTGAAGCAACTTACATATATTTTGTCCTCTTCATGATGCTTTTTTTGACTGATGCAACTTATATGCCAGAAAATATGGTATGTGGGAATGTGCAATAAAGGTTTTTATATGTGGGTTTTTTATATATATTATTATTTTATTGTGGTATTTACATGACTTTCATTGCAGTTGTGGATGAAGCTTTGTTTACCGCACGATGTCCAAAACAAATCTCCGCTTGGGGACAGTAAAGTAAAAACCTAAAACTATTTACGGTATCTACAATCCACAGACAATGGAACAATAACAAAACACAGACACTAACGAGGGGATGAACACAAACACCTGGGGAAGGACAACAGGTGGCAGAGGAGGAGCTGATCACACACATCCTCTCAAACGATCACGTTTCCTTCAGCGGTTTGGGAGTTTACATTTATTCATTCAGGAATTTTGGAAGTTTAAAACACATTAAAAATGACACTCTAACCTACTTCTTGTGTTATGAGAGAAAATCTTCAATTCTAAGTGTTTTCAAATCAACTATGACGATGAAGCTTTGGGTTCATCCAGTTTGTTCTATATTCCTGCACCTGAACCCAACGGAGACGGAGTAATTAGAGTCAGAGAACATTTAAATCTAATTAAAAACACAGGGAAGTTTTTTTTATGAGTTTGCAGATTTTGTAATTCCCTGTTTGAAACGTTTGCAGTTTAAATGCTTTTTAATTGCGTGCATGAGCAAACTAATAGAATCAGGCGTTTCCTAATTTTTGTTTGATGATATTGTTATTTTTGGTTGGTTTTAACTCTTTCTGACACAAGCTCCCCATGTTTGTCCCACTGTATCAACTGTAAGCATGTAGAAGAAGTGCTCTGATGCAACAGGCCTCCTCTGAGCAGATGACAGGGAGGGCTGATAACAGTCATTTTCTGCAGTCAGCCATCTTGACAGGACGTGAAAGAAACCACAGCCTCTGTCATCCAGCAGGAGGTGCAGGCAATTGTTCGAGCTTTTTTTCCTTTTTTAGTGCACTTGAATGTAATGCTTTTTAAGCCTGTCACTTTTGGGGGTTTTCTGCATAATGCCATTAAAAAAGGAAATGAACCTTTCATGCACGAGGGCTCATTGAGCTGTCACATTTCAAACATCTTCAAACTTGATTCATTCTGTCGTTAGGATTCAGCTGACTGTCTTGTTGAAATGTTTTGTTTCCTTTCTACCTTTGTCTAACTTCTGTGAGATACTGATTATATAAAAAATATAGAGTTTTTGACTAAAAAAAACTTAAAATTCTTAGTATTTTAAGGAAACGTGGCCTGATACATGCAAAACTCAAAAGCGACTCAAAAAACTTTTTTTTACATTATTTCAGTATGATAAGTTATATACCTGCATGCCATTATCCAAAAATAAAACGGCTTTGTTGTAATAATGATTTAATTATGCCATTATCTGAAAATTACAAAGCTGCTTTTCTCATGATAATTAATATATCAATATTTTTGTTATTTTGACCAAGAAAAGTGCGTTTTCTCACAATAACTGGAATTTATTTTGAAATCACAATAAAGCAGAGAGTTCAATCTTTATCAGGTTTATGTCAATTTAAGATGAAAACGTCACATCAGTGAACATGGGTCACACATCCTGACTTGACTTACTGTGGAGGATCATCCTCAAGTGTCAGTAGAGCAGAGAGCATCTAGGGTGTCTGAGGGAGCAGGTGGGGGTTAAGGGCCTTGCTCAAGGGCCCAGAGTGAGTCAAACAAGGATGGAGGTGGGAGTGGGTGCTTCACCTTTCCCACCCACATTCTGATGTTGTCGGTACAGGGAGCTGAACCGACGACCTTCCAATCACAGGCCCACTTTTTCCAGCCTCTGCACCACCACTCCCATCGTTGTTGGCTTTAGTTGATTTCACTTAATTTTATATATCCACTCTTTTGAAATAGGACCCTGAGGAAATGCTACTAATGATTAATATCTTACCTGTTGCAGATAAGATAAGATAAGATAGAACTTTGAATGACCTCGGTTTGGAGAAATATTTCAATTGTGACTAAACTGACAAACTAACAGCTAGGCTGAGTGGGGCAGGGACCAAAGGCCCAAAATATAATATATATATATATATAATATATATATATATATATATAATATATATATTATATATATAATATATATAATATATATTATATATATAATATATAATATATATTATATATATTATATATATATAATATATAATATATAATATATAATATATATATATATAATATCAGAGTCAGAGTCAGAGAGAATTTATTGTCATTTGCACCGCATGTAGTACATGTGTTGAAAACGAGATTATGTACACAGGGTCCCAGTTACATCCAACAACAAATGCAAGAGAAATACAATANTTTATGAATGTTTCTGTTCAGTGCCCTGATGACTTCTGTTGTGACTTGGCACTATATAAATAAACTGAATTGAATTAAATAAAAAATATATACATGTATATACACATACAAAGTAAATAAATACTAAAATAAACAACTACTTACTAGTTATTTTACTATTTCTACTTTGCGGTATTCACTTATCATGGAGATTAAGGGTGGATCCCCTGCGATAAACGAGGGACTCATCTAAAAGACCACTATAGACATTCCCTCCATCTTTGCTTCTATTCGCTCCAGCATATGAAGAGACAATAACTGGGAGTGGTGATGTAGAGGTTAGAGAAGGTGGGTATGGGATTGGAAGATTGCTGGTTCAACTCCCGGTACTGACAACATCAAAATGAGGGTGGGATTGATGAAGCACCCACACCTGCCTCCACCCTCATTTGCCCCACTCTGGGCCCTTGAGCAAGGCCCTTAACCCCCACCATCTGCTCCTCCAGGCACCCTCTGCTCCACACAGTGGGCTGTGGCAGCTCGGTGGTCTGGGGTTGTGTCATAAAGGACATCCGGTGTAAAAATAACTGCCAAGTTTTCGTGCGACTTAGTTTCTCTGTGGTGACCCCTGAAGAAGGGAGCAGCCGAAAGAAGAAATTACCGGTAATTAATAAAAGCAATAACTGTGCATTCAAATCATTTAACCTAATAAAACATTGTGTTCAAGGTTCTTTATTGTAATTCTCATCACATGTGGCACATGAGGTGGAACAAAATTGTGTACCCAAGGTCCCAGTTACACCCAAAAATAGCACAAAAAATATATAAATTATAAAAAGAAACAAATACAAGGATCTAACATACACGCTAAACACTAATAATGTTAAATAAGATGGTTTCTTAAGCAGGAAGATCGGGAAGCAATGAGGATTTAAATTACTAACGAACAAAAAAATTGTTTTCCTATCTGTTCTTTTCTGGACCACATAAATATTTACGGGTGTTCCTTGAGAACGTGAGCACTTTGGATTCATATGGAGTTCATAGAACAAATTAGAACAAAGGTGTTCTCTGCCGTCCTTCCTTAGATAGACATCTTTACTAACTGGTTTTCCCATGTATGTGAATGTTCCTGAAGCGCCCTGAGACAACTTTTTGTTGTGATTTGGCGCTACATAAATAAACTGAATTATTGTTTTGCCAATGGAACTAATTTCATGAATAAATAATTGTTATTATAAAAGCGACAGCAGCAGCTGCACGCAGCATTTTGTATGTACGCAGGTTGACGGTAAATATTCATTGCGATGCTTGTACTTGTCTTTTAAATCTGGTTCCTTATTTAGAGCTCATTGGAAGACGCAAGCAGAACCACTCTGCACCTGAACGCAGTGAAACAAGTGAAATGGAGGGGCGGAGAGGCCTTTTCTGTCTTCTCACTTTCCACGCCACTGATTATGTAAACTGAATTTGAAAAACTTGACTGAACATGGACTTTTTTTTTTTTGCTACAGAGATTAGTTTGCTGAAAGTCAGACAAGCAACGTGATTGCTTTGAATATTTCCCCCTCGTATACACCAATCAGAGTTTTTTTTATTTCCCCAGCTAACATGTAAATACAAGGAGAGGTTAATGTTGAGGGGGCCGGGCTCTGTGCGTCGGGAAATGTAATTGCTGTGAGGGTGTGGATAGCTGACTTTTTCTTTTCTTTTTCTTTTCTTTTTTAAGAAGGGTGAATATTACATTTGTAGTTGTTCAATTTTTAAAGGCCATTCTGCTCAAGGTTGTGTCTGTGGCAGCAAAAGCAGTGAGAGAGTCACTTTCAATCCAAAATGCTGACATCCAAGGGCAACGATGACAGAGGACAGCGCATAAACAAGTCCTACTGGCATGAAGAGCATGAAATGAATTCAAAAGTAATTTATGATTCATTTGAATGAGTTAGTTGCATGAAATAATGAAATAAGAACAAATCAAACTTAAATTCCTCTTTTTTCTGGATGTAAATCACTTTTTTTCGGATGATTATTTTCTCTGGTATCGGATGCTGTGCAGCTGGAAGGATTTTTACAGAAACCTTTTTTTACTTTTGGACATTTGTTATGATGC
>JBBPBX010038033.1:12511-30606 GCA_038048925.1 Garcialebias charrua
CCACTGGTATCTGATGCTGTGCAGCTGGAAGGATTTTTACAGAAACCTTTTTTTACTTTTGGACATTTGTTATGATGCGTAACCATGGCAACAGGGTGCTTTTTAACGTCTCAAAAGCTCAAGTACCGCCACTACAGCCGCAAATCCCAAATGAGTGGAAAAGGAGGCACCGTGGATGAATTCCCATCAACCTGGCAGCGGTGCTTGAGTATCTGACTGCCAAGATCCTGGAGCTGGCGGGAATCTCAGCTCATGATCATCACAATGGGAGGACCAAGACATCCCCTGGCACTTTATTTATTTATTTATTGACCCATTATTTATCCAGGTGGTCTCATTGAGCCACGAAAACTCATTTTCAAGAGAGAACTGTTTAGGGAGCAGATGGTGGGGGTTAAGGGCTTGCTCAGGGGCCCAGGGTAGAGCAAATGAGGGTGGAGGCAGGTGTGGGTGTTTCACCATTTTCCACCCACATTTTGATGTTGTCGGTACTGGGGCTTGAACCGGCGATTGTCCGATCAGAGGCCCACCGTCTCTAACCTCTGCGCCACCACTCCCCTGCCTTCAGCTGTCTGTCCGTGGCGACGAGGAGCTCGGCAGACTGCTGGGAGGAGTGACCATCGCTCAGGGAGGAGTTCTGCCCAGCATTCGGGCGGTCAGATTCACTGCAGGAGATCTTTCCTGCCCACAGCTATCAGTATCCATAACAAGTCTTGAATGAAAAAAGGATGATGAACTATGACAACTCTTAATTTCCCTTTGGGATCAATAAAGTATTTTTGAATTGAATTGAACTGAATTGAATATGTAAACAAAATTAAAACTCATGTCATGTAAAATAATAACATCGTTGCAGCTTTACTTTTCAGATGTAGTGTACTGAATGTATCAATGGCCTTAGTCTAAAACGCTGACATGAAAGGTGGCAGGCGACGTGCACTCCTTCCCAAATACCTTTTTTTTCTCTTCCATTAATTCAACCTTTATTCTTCCAGGTTAGTCTCACTGAGTCACGAGGACTCATTTACAAGAGAGACCTGTTTTAGACAAACATATAAAGTAATAATTCAACAAAAAGCAACTAAATTTAGGTAAATAAGGTCATTATTTTACCTAGGCTTTATTTTACAGTGGACTGCATAATTAGTTGTTCTCCAAGTGTGGCTTGGAGCACTGAACCTTTACAGAATGGTCACTTCACAGTTTTGTCTTGCAGCTTTATTGTGTTGGTTCTCATTCATACTGAAATTGATAGTTCTCCTTTTGAAATGAGCTTATGGGGAAAGGCTCTGCACAATTAATGTCTGACTTGATGCAAATAGCTTTTTTTTACTATATTTAGGAGAAAAAAACACATAATTTCTGACCAAACTGATGAGTTAAGGATTCTCCTGAGCTGGGCAAACAGATTCCTGCTGCCCTGTAATACTGAACACATTTACAGCCGTTCATGTCAATACTACTGTTTTGTAAACCTTTATATTGTTGTCAGTTTCTCATTACAAGGTTATTCTATTAGAAATATTATGAAAACCCTGTCTGAAAGAAGTGCCAGTGGTGGCACTGGAAGTGATACAGCTGGCTGCTGCTGCTGTCATAGCGACAATAACAACTTTAAGAATCGTGACAGCAGTGTAAAATAATTTTCTAGTTGTCATCTCATCCAACTAGGCCGGGGGTCTGCAACCTGTGGCTCTGCAGCGGCTCTTGATCAAAACCAACAAACTGCTGGTTTTAACAGTTTCATGTCATTTATTTTGCAAATCAATGAATAGTACAAATAAAAGGAGTTAAACATACTCACTTTAATCTAAAAAAGCTAAGTCTGGTCCTCTGGACATTCAAAAAAACAAAGCAAAAAAACAAAGCAAAAAAATTGTAGAAACGTTTCGTCTTTCGTCCGAAAGACTTCCTCAGTCTGAGGTGCTGAATGTCCAGAGGACCAGACTTAGCTTTTTTAGATTTTTCTACCTGGATTATTGAGCATGCATCAAGGTATACTCACTTTAACTTTATGCTTTATTTATTTAAAGTAGAATGCTTAATTTTTCCAGTTAAAAAAATCCCTAGACCTGCATAGGTCATTGTCTTAATTTGTTTGTTTGTTGTTGTTGTAAATCTAGTATTAAAAAGTAACAATTCTTTACAATAATGCAGTCTTTTTTTTTTGTCTTAAAATGTAAAAATATCAATAAGTGTTAAAAATCGTTAGATATTTTTAATTTTATTATGCCACTTCTACTGGCCTGAAAAGCCTCCTCCAACAAACTTAAAGTGGTCACCAGTCGATAATCACAGTTGGAGCAGGTTTAGTGGCTTTGGACATTTTAGTTTAGTGAAGGAAGGGCCATAAAGGGCTCTTTGGATCGTAAAGGTTGCAGACCCCTGATCTAGGCAGAATTAAATTATATTTCTCAAATTTGAGCTTGTCCAAGGAGCCATCTGCAACAGGTAAGATAGTGTTAGTTCAAAATGTTTTCACTAAATCTTACTTCAGAAAATCCCTTCAAGGTTATCCACACGTGTACTGGAAGAGTGTTCTATATTAGGATACGTCACTCAAGTTTAGAAAATATAAAGCACAGAACTAAAATGGAAATAAACTTTAGATTTGCCCTCATCAACTCTCAAGTGAAACCTCAAAATAAACACTAATGTTGCTTCATGCTTGGTTACTATTTACATATGTAACTATGAGTTTAACCAACTACTGAGGTGAAAATAATATTGTGTCATGGTTGTAAATTAAGTCTGCATAGGTCAGTCAGCAATCTGTAGCATGTCTGATTCTTTGACGTGAAGTCTATCTGTTTTGTGTTCCAGGTGCATCAGTATTATAATTCCATGCCAGAGGAGAAAGTCCCCTACATTAACAGCCCTGGAGAAAAATATCGCATCAAGCAACTTCTTCACCAGTTGCCACCACATGACAATGAGGTAAAACTGCACAAACTTCTCATTCGCGTGTGAAAACTGTGACATCCTGAAAGCGTTCTACATGTTTTCGCCCCCTGATGATGAGCATAATGTTTCAGGTGCGTTACTGTAACGCCCTGGACGAGGAGGAGAAACGAGAGCTGAAGATCTTCAGCAACCAGAGGAAAAAGGATAACTTAGGGAGGGGGAACGTCCGTCCTTTCCCCCTCACCATCAGCGGAATGAGCTGTGAAAAGGTAAACACGACTAAATGTTGCCTCTCTCCACCTCTCCCCCTACTTTGAACTGAAAATATAAAAAATAATTGGTCAAAGCAGCTCTTTGAAAACTGGTTTTGAACCTTCCTGCTCATTATCTTCAGCTTGCAATTATCTCACTTCTATCTAAAATACAATATGATAATGATAGTTTAATGTTTGATAATGTTTGAACTGTATTGGTTTGTTAAGTGTCCTTGGGTGTCCTGAAAGGCGCTTTTAAATAAAATGATTATTATTATTATTATTATTATTATTATTATTATTATTATTATTATTATTATTATTATTATTATTTTAAAAAAGCTAAGTCTGGTCCTCTGGACATTCAAAAAAAAAAAAAATTGTAGAAACGTTTCGTCTTTCGTCCGAAAGACTTCCTCAGTCTGAGCTGCTGTATTCAGCTCAGTCTTATAAATAGCACCCTCTCACAGTGGATCAACCAGTTGGCTGATGACAGCCTGAAACCAGCTGCTCACATGATCAAGGAGGACCATCAGCCTAACGATGGATCGTTAGCACCCTGATGGTTGTTTGCTATTCACAGAGGGCTGAGTGATACTAGCAATAACAGCATTGTAAGAGGGGGACAGTTGAACCCGGAGGCCTCCACCTCTGTTTAATGATGGACGGTTTCTTTTCACAACGATGGCCTCCTTTAGTAAAGGAGGCCAAGACTGAGGAAGTATTTTGGACGAAAGACGAAACGTTTCTACAATTATTATTATTATTTTTTTTTATGTCCAGAGGACCAGACTTAGCTTTTTTTTAGATTTTTCTACCTGGATTATTGATCAAGCATCAGGGTATCTCACTTCTACTTTTCCTTCCTTCCCTTATCATCTGCTCACCTTGTCCTTTCCCGTCTTTGCTCACCTACAGTGTGGTGGTCAGATCAACGGAGGCGACATCGTAGTTTTTGCTGCCAGGGCGGGTCCTGGGAAGTGCTGGCATCCTCCTTGCTTCGTCTGCTGCACATGTGAGGAACTCTTGGCGGATCTCATATACTTCCACCAGGACGGCAAGGTCCTCTGCGGCCGGCACCACTCCGAGAGGCTGAAGCCCCGCTGCTGTGCCTGTGATGAGGTGCGATGGGCCCAGGAGCTTTTCAGGGTTCGAAACGGTTGAACGCTTCACAGATTGACCACTTGGATTGGTCTAAAACCAGTTTGGAGAGAAGAAATGTATTTCTCAGTGCTCTTGCCCGTGTCTTTGAATTTTATTTTTCTTAAAATTAATAATTATGTGTTAACACATTTTTCAAATCGACAGTAAAGTTAAATTGAATGTCTAAACCTCAGAGTTTTTTATTTATTTCTAAATTACATGCTGAACCAAAGACATTATTGGAGGCATCGCAGTGTTAAACTGCAGAATGTTAAACAAGCTCAAACTTTTCCTCCTGCTTATTTAGTTGAAATAAAACACTGTAGTTACCCAACTCGTATGACAAGCCCAGCCATGAGAGCACGTTTCAATTTGGGGGGTGGGGGGTTGAATGTGTGAATTTGTATGACCCTNGGGCGGCCGTGGTGTAGTGGTAATGGCAGTCGTCTCCCGATCGGAAAGTTGGCGGTTCGACTCCCGGGACCCGCACCATGTGTCGTTGTGTCCTTGGGCAAGACACTTAACCCTGAGTTGCTCCCGGTAGGACTGGAAAGCACCTTGCATGGTAGTCTGCCGCCACCGGTTTATGAATGTGTGTAGCATTCAATATATGTGTAGCACTTTGAGATTTTCAGTAATGAAAAGTGCGTTATAAATTGAATTTATTATTATTATTATTATCCATCACACCAAAAATACAGTTTGTGGTGAAACACATAACCAGGGGAGGCCCAAACCTCCATGGGGCCCTAAGCGAAATTTGCTTTGGGGCCGGATCTGCACATAAGCACTGTCTTATCTTCCATCCATCATCTTTACCTGTCTCTTCCTTTTCGGGATGGGAGGGTCACTGATGCCCATATCCAGCAGTCACTGTACGAGAGGCGGGGGACACCCTGTCTCCAGTCCATCACAGGGACACCTAGAGACAAATGAGACAAACAACCATTCAGTCTCTCACTCACACCTAGAGACAATTAGAGTTACCAATCAGTCTAACATGCATGTTTTTGATCTGTGGGAGAAAACTGGAGTACCTGAAGAAAACCCACAGAGAGAACATGCAAACTCCACCCAGAAAGGCCCCCAGACCGAGATTTGAACTAGCAACCTGCTCGCTGAGAGGCAGCAGCTAACTGCTCCTCCGTGCCGCCCTTAATGTGTATATTTAATTACGCTCTATAATTTGAGAGACAAAATCTATAAAACTGAAATAATAATCTGCTATTTTTTGTGTTATTGAAATTCAATAGTGCTAGTTTAGAACATGTACAGCACAAAAACGCTAAGAATTATTATTATTTTAAATGATCCTTTAAAGTTGCGTTTGAACATGCGTTCATCATGGGTGCTGCAGCACCCTCCACACCCCAACTTCCCACTCCATTAAAGCAAATCACTAAATAACTTCGTGCACTCACATATGTAATGTAGAAAAAAACAGTTTTACTTGTGATGTTAATTTATTCGGCTGTGCTGTTTTGTAAACAACAAAAACAAATTTGTATATTTATTAACTCTTAATGTTCTTGCTTAGTTAAACAAACGTAAAAAAAAAATTGTTCAAAGAATTGATGCAAACATTTGCACGTTACAGCATTCCTGAACAGTTGAGGGCGGCTATGAGCAGACATGTTTAACCGGCTGCAGAGAGGCAATTGTTGGCTGTTCATTAGGTTATAACAAGAAGCAAAAACTACCGTATTTTCCGGTTTATAGGTCGCACCTTTTTATGTTTTTTTTCAAGGCCTGCGACCTATACTCAGGTGCGACCTATACACCAGAAAATACTGTAGTAACACACTGTAGGTACCTTCCTGTTTCTGACCTTTTATAACTATGTTTAACTTTATGTGAATAAATTAAATAATTAGCCGATTGTTAAATGGTTCTCATTCCTTATCGCTCACACTTACAAGAGTCTTGTCACTTTTACAGAAAGTCTCAAGCTGAAACATTCCTGTTTTTCAGCTGTTATTCAATGTTAGAAGTGTTAATTGTGGGAGCTGAGTGCCTCATTTTCTAGTTTGGGCCTTTTGACTTCTTCGAGTCTTCGATAATTATAAATAACTGACAGAATTAGAACAGACCAAGTGAGGAAAGATAACTCACCAGCCTCTGCAACATGGGACAAGAGGTTGCAGTAATTATTGCCTTGGGCCATGGGATGAACTGTCAATGGGAAGCCAAGAATTACTGTTGCAAATAATTACATGCAGTTTGTTGAAAACTCCTCCAAATGTTTGTCTTTTAAATGTCTTGATATACAATGCCCAGTGCATCTTGCGTTTCCTGACACCTGCGTTCTCTGGATCCCACAGTTAATCTTTGCTGACGAATGTACCGAAGCAGAAGGAAGGCACTGGCACATGAAACACTTCTGCTGCTACGAATGTGAGACCACCCTGGGTGGACAGCGTTACATCATGAAGGACGGGCGGCCTCACTGCTGCAACTGCTTTGAGTCTCTTTATGCAGAATACTGCGATGCATGCGGAGAGCACATAGGTACAACACCTCATTTCTACAGCTTCTTATTGTCAATCATGGTGCTAAACACACTTTTGTCTTTCACTCTTGTCATATAAAACCTGAAACAGATCTATGATCTATATGTGGTATTGGCTTTGAGCCTTGGTGAGCCACAGCTGCAGAGAGGCGGATCCCAGTGCAGCGAGATGTGGATAGTTATCATCCAGAGCTCCAGTAACAATGAAAGTGTTGGTTACAGAGGGTGCCTCCGAACTGTAAAGGGAGCAGTCAAAGATGATTACTTCCTCGAGCTGGAGCACTAGGGCTGGTGAAATGTATTTGTGCTCCCCTAAAAGAAATGAGCACAGAACTACAAATGTTTTATTTCAGGAAAAAAAAGTATGTCAAAAACCAGATTCAATATTTACTAGTGGCTAAAACCAAACAGTGGATTCTACGACAGAGCTTTAGAGCCACGCTAAGATAAAAAATTATATTACGAGAAAAAAAATCGTAAAATTACGAGAATAAAGTTGAAATATTATGCAGATAAAGTCATAATATGAAAATAAACTTGTAATACGTCCTGGGTCGGCTCGCACCTGCTGTGAACCATAGACATATATTCATAGATGTCTCATTGAGCGCTGAATTATACGTCCATGTTGCCGGCGCCGCCATTTTGAATGTGGCAAAAGTGAAGCAACAGATAGAAGATACCTCATTCATTCACAGTGGCAACATGGAAAATTTTAACAAGACTTTTCTTTTCTAAGGTTTATAACTTGCACACATGCACACACAAATGGCATATACCGGTACTGTATACATTTATATACAGTATTTTCCGGAATATAGGTCGCACCGGAATATAGGTCGTTTTGTCCAATTTTTGCCAAAAATTTGGAAAAATCCATAAACGGGTCGCACCTAAATATAGGTAGCATCTACGCAGGGGCGCAACTACATATTTTTGAGGTGGATACGAAAACATCAACGGCGCCCCCCCCCCTTTTTTTTTACCTGCCGCCTCATACAGCTTTCCTCCCTTAGTCATGCACTTAGAAAATACAGTAGCAATATTACAGATTTTTTTTATGTTACATATTATATCAGGTGATCATTCCAATCATAAACAAATAATAAGTTTAATAAAGTACAACTATATAGCAGTAGTGGTAATCAGTGCTCAATATTTTATGTAGCGAAAATATGAAATCTTAACAGCCTGGAGTCCATGTCAGTGTTTTAACATTTATGACATTTAAACTGTTACTTTCCGTGAAAGAAGACAATGAAAGATGGTCATCAGAAATTCAAACCATCATGGTATACAGTATAGGTTTTTGTTGCCTCCCTAATGTAATTATTCCTACCTGATGTCATCACTTGTCTCCTCTATCACTGACCTCGTGTCTGTCTCCTTCACCCTTTGTCTGTGGCATTCTGCACTAAGTCATATGGTCAAAAAAGCATTATATATTAGTTGTAAAAATTACAGATCTTAATACAGTTTTTAAAAATAATGTTTACATGTTATTGCTTGGGATTAAGTAGCTGTTCCCTCACTTCCACCTGCATTAGACCAACCTGTTGCCTTCCCCAGTCTGTCCTGATTCCTCTGTCATCTTCTCTTCCTTCTCTCCATCCTCACAGCTGAATGACATTAATTTTGTGTTAAGTAGGTTTAAAAATACAGCAGTCAAACCACAATAGAAATGAAACTTTAATTTAAATGATCTCCTTGTTGGATAACAGTTACTGACTGGACATTTCATCTGATCTGACTTACCAGATACATCACAACACACACCACTGTAGTGATATTAAATAAGACATTTAAACTCAAGTGTCCCTCTGCCAAAAAGGTTGGTAACATGGGTCACCAACCTTTTTGAGTCTCAGGGCTATAGTGACACTGAGGACTAATTTGTCTGATACACACATAAACTTGTACAACTCATCTTTAATTAAAGAATCAATAATAATAAATGTACATATGAGTGAATAAATTGCAGCACTGCATTGGAACATAGCTGGGAACTGCACCACAACAGTTTAGCTTTCCTGTGTTAATATTTCCTGTTTTATTTAGATAATTCTTACACAGTGTGTGGATGTGTGTGTGACATGTATCAAATAAACATATTAAACAAATCACGTCTATAGGGGAGGCAACATTTATTTAACAGCCAAATATGGGACGATTCCTATTAGGCTAGCTTAAGCTAACCTGAATATTTTACAAGCCTCCTGTCCTGCTAATACACTGACTGTACTTACCTAAAATCTTTTAACCACATTGAAAGGCTTTTTTTTGCAACTTCCTTCTCCTTTTTTCTGTTTTGCACCCTGGATAGTTTTTTTTTTCTGCCGCTCCAGTGCACGAGTGAAATAAATAAATAAATAAATAAATAACGCGCTTGTGGACGCGTGTTCATAGCACCTGTGTGTGTAGGGAGAGCAGAGAGATAGGAGGAGGGAGGTGAGGGAGCAGGGGGACGCCTAATCAGTGCTGTTGACCTGTTATTGTCATTTCATGCAGTTAAAGAAAATGCCTGCTAGAAAAACGTTTTTTTCTAGAAACGGTTTTGACACCCCCTTAAGTGCAGCGCCCCAATGCGGTGCATCCAGGGCATAGTGCCCATTTGCGCCATTGCATCTACGTCATCGCCGACGTAACGCGTCATCCACCACTGACGTGACGCGTCACCGCTGAGACAACCCGGAAACATGTACCGAGTGTTTAGCTCTGTTGCAAATGTCTGCGACAGGAGCGCAAAGCAAGGCTTTTAAGAAGATTAACACAGTAAAAACAATTATTCGTTTGCTAAAAATTATAGCTGACATTATAGCACAAGGGTTAGTGGTTTATTAGCCGAGTGGTTTATTAGCTATTTGCTAAAATATACACGGAAATAAATCAAAGCTAACACGAGACAATTCCGTCTCTAAAAACACAAATAAAAATCAAATTTTATCTCAAATGTTTTATACAGGTAAACAGTTTGTAAATTAAACCCATATAATTACACTCTGTGAGCAGAAAAAATATCCGCCGAGTGGTTTATGAGCTATTTATCTAAATAGTAGGTATCTGTTTACGTAGCAAACCGCTAACAACGAAGCTAAAAAGAACAATTTTTTTTTATCTCAAACATCTCATAAAGCTAGTCACTTGTAAATGTCCATACAGTGATTACATTCTGTCAGTTTGATAAAAATCTGTCCTGTGGTTCTTGACTTATCTTGCTAACAAACGGCTACAAACAACAAACATAAGTTACCTCCAGAGCAGGAGGCCGGGCAACGACAGAGTCAGTCCGAGCAGAGGAGGCTTTTTTTGGACACATGAGCTGGAAACGGTCGGTGGACTCTCTGGAAGTGTCCCCTAGCGGACAAAAGTGGTACTGCACCATTTTCTGCCAAAATGAAAAATGGTCATATCTGAGCCAAAAATTGGTCTAAAAATATGGGGGGAAATCCATAAATAGATCTCACCTCTCTATAGGTCGCAGGGCATGCAAATTAGGCAAAAATCCACAACCTATATTTCGGAAAATACGGTACATACAATACTCCACACCCTTGGTGTATTTTTGTTAATATGTGATTAATCAAAATCAGTTAAAAGTGAACGTTAGTGCTCTTTAATCCACACGTCACATCTACATTTCAGGATCTGGTTATTATAGACACTTTATCACCCCAGTAATAATATTACACACGTTAATACAGTAGTTGTAAACACTCAAAATAATACGTATGTTGGTTTTGTGTTTAACATGACCTAAATATTTAAGGAGTAAACATTTTTAATAATCACGTTAAACGTTACTGTTTACAGTATTTTCCAAATATATTTGTGTGTGTGAATGACAGGGGTCAACTTAAAACATTTGTAAAATGGTGCTTTGTGAAGTTCAGTCCATTTGTTGACCAGCAGATATGCCACACTCAAAACGACGGCTGCTCTAACGTACTGCTGCAGTGAGCTAGCCCGCTCAATGACACACAGCTGGGCACCGCTAATTAAAAAATTAGTTCCACAATTTCTAAAACGCTTATTAATTTTTTTAGGTCCACAATTTCAAAAGCACAAATGTCTTATGAAAATTAGGGGAAGCTAATCTAATCCGCTATTTATATATTTCTATATTATATATATATATATATATATATATTTATATATAGCCGGCAGCGTTATCAATATTTGCACTACACTGCCAACTGAAAAGTAACAAAAATGATCCTAAAAGGATGAAATTACAAAAATCAAAGGATTTATTTAATACTTTACGTACATATATTCTATTCGGCCACGAAATTAACAAAAAATAGAATGATCTTTTAATCCCTAAAACCACGTTTAAATCTCAAATACACGGGTGTGTCGCCACCGCATTTATACATAAAGTAACCCAAATACATTAAACTAACGACTCGCCGTCGAATGGTCGACACAAAAGACACAATAAAATCATCCGGCCACGTTAATTTGGCTTGAAACAGCGGGGTTGTCTGCGGATTTATCCATTAGTAACCCAGCACAACCAGCCGGCAGACACAGAGTTAGCGTCTATAGGTAGTCAACAGATTTAATGAAAAGTAACTAAAATACATGAAAATAACGACTCACCGTCGAATGGTCATCACAAAACACACAATAAAATCATCCGGCCACGTTTATTTGGCTTGAAACAGCGGGGTTGTCTGCGGATTTATCCAAGTACCCAGCACAAACAGCTAGCCACAGAACTAGCCCTCGAGTTCACGACTGACCCGGAAGTTGTCATCAACATGGAATAGTCCATTTTTAGTAGGGGGATAAAGAAATCGACCGTTTTTTTATTGCGTATTTAATGATCGTTTTCATCGTAACTATAATTATTTTTATGTTAAATGTACATTAACAAGCAGGATCAATGTTAGTGATGTAGGTGACTGCACGGGGCGAGGCGGGGCCGGGGCCACTGCTGAAATGGGACCCCCAGGCATTTACCTACATGGTAGAGCCGAGTCTGTTCTCAGCTCTGCCCCCCTCACCCTCACACCCTTTCCTCCTCTCTGCTGTTTACGGTGGGGAAAAAGGTAAAACAAGCAGCATAAGAGCTTGTAAATAAGTTTATTGGTTTTTACTGATAGATAATTAGTTATTAGCGGTACTGCATTTTAAATAAAAATAGCACAAATCCGCTTATGAATTATAAAAGTTAGTCAATTCACAAAAACGCTGACAAAAAGTTTAGGTCCACTGTAAGCGGAATAGCGCTTTAGCGCTCCCTAGCGTTCATCCGCCCACCTTTGCATCTATGTATATATGTTTATGCTATGGACAGCCTCCAGTGCTAGTCACTATTTATGACCTAGTCCACAATCACTTCTGTCACTGTTTGTGAAATATGCCTTCATCCACATTATCTCATGACTGCATCCGTCAATGCAGCCATGCCAAACAGCTTCAATTTATCATTCATCATTTTATCGCAGTTGTAAGACTGCTTTTTCATTCATAATGTAATTTTGTTTTTCTTATCATGGCCCTAAAGCTCCGTCATAGTATTCTGACACAGTTCACCGAAAATATTTTATTGAGATTTATTTCTTCTTACCTATGTAAAAAATAAATTCCCTTTCTTAAAGGCATTGACCAAGGTCAGATGACGTATGATGGGCAGCACTGGCATGCAACGGAAGAATGTTTTTGCTGTGCGCGTTGCAAGAGATCTCTGCTGGGCCACCCTTTCCTTCCAAAGCAAGGGCAGATCTTTTGTTCACGTTCCTGCAGTGCTGGACAGGTAAACAAACAAAAACACTTTTAGAGTGTTATCAAAAATATGTTTAGCTGTCTGGTAGAATGTAAGATTTTGATTTTGATAATGATACAAATGTGTTTGATTTCAAATAAACAGGATCCAGAAGAGTCTGATTCCTCAGACTCCGCTTTCCAAAGTGCTCGTTCTCGTGAATCCCGCCACAGCACCAAGATTGGAAAGAAAGAGCGCAAGAATGCAGAGCAGGATCGTCGGAGTGGCGAGCCCCGTCAGCCAGCACCTCCTCCCATGCCTGACCGTCTTTCAGCTGAAATTGATCCTCTCTCTGTTCAAATGGACAGATTGAGCCTTTCATCGAGCCAGACTCCAAGCAGGACACCAAACCGCACACCTAGCCGCACTCCGAGCCGAGCCCCAAGCCTTAACCAAGTGTGGATGAGCAGGGACGACCCCTACATCTCTGCTTCTTATGAGGGCCCCCAGCGGGATCCCTCACCCTCCCCTACCCCTATACATCTGATGGGCCAGTGTAATACCAGGCAGGGATACAACCCCAACACAAATGCTCATCCACCTGCCCAAAGTCCTGCCAACCCAGGGAAGAGGCCGGACTCCTGGGGAAAGGAGCAAAGCAATGCCAAGAGGGCCCCTATGGCTGCCCTGAGGGGCCACTCCTTCAATGAAAACTGGATGCACCACAGCCAAGATGAGTTCATACCTAACAAGCTTCGTACACAGATGAGCTTCAATGAGATGTCCAGCCAAAACCAAGGCATCTCTGATAAGAGAAGCATCAGTCTGCATGGATTCCAGAGAGACGGCCGACCCCCACTGACAAGGAGGAACCACATCACTGCCATGAGCTTTAATGAGCCGCTTACTCCTCTAGAGCAGACCCCTCATGGATCCATGGACTCTCTCACAATCCCCAATGTTACAGGTAATAAGAAACCCAATGTAATATCATTCAATATGAAAGAGTGGACAAATGTGACGTTTGATTTACTCCTTTAACAGGTAACTCTCTGGATGGGGTCAGTAAGCGTCAGGAGCATCTGTCAAGGTTCTCCATGCCTGACCTGAGCAAGGACTCTGGTGTGGTTGTGTCTGAAAAGAGCAACATGGGCACGCTCAGCTCGTCAGTTCAGTTCCACAGCACAGAGTCTCTGTCCTCCTCTCGCCCTTACAACAACAACATGTATGCTCCGCTGCGAGTTGGGTACCCACTGCAGTACTGGGATGGCCCACAAGATCGAGGCTTCGATGGCAAAGGTCGAGCTGGAGTGATGGGAAGCAGCGGAAACCTGCGAATGGCTCCCATGAGTGACCGAATGCCCCGTAGACGCATAAATGCTCAGGAATCAGTCTCCCAACAACAGCAGCCACAACCGAGGCGCCGCAAACACCACCGTGGAACCAATGGTAGTGGTCAGCACCGCAGTAGTCGTCACCACAAACGCTCTCGCCGTTCTCGGTCTGACAACGCCTTACACCTGGTGGCAGACCGTCCTACTCAAATGGTTGAGCTTCCCTACCGCCGCGTACAAGAGGATTATGATCGCTTCCCCTCTGGTCAAGCAGCTCGAGAGTTGTATGGCCTGGAGCCAGGAGGGTACAGACAGCAGTCCCACCGGCCTTGCCCACGCACCACTTCTGATCTCACCTTGCAGAATGCTGGCTGGCAACCTGCAGGACTGGGTGGGCCTTGCTGGGGTGATGGACACATGGAAGGTCCTGACCCGTGGTGTTCCAGCTGCTCCTCTTCCTCCGAGTCTGAGCCGGATGAGCAGTATTTCCTAAGTGACCCAATCCCTCGGCCCGTGCAGCTGTGCTACATCAACAATGACGATCTGCGCCATCGTTACAGCCCATCTGGGATGGGCGCCCATCATGGACCTCTGCATGGACCGATTCACGGCCAGCTGCACGCCCGCCAGAGGAGGAAGAGCAAAAACTGTATCATTTCATAGATTTAGAGCAAGAATATAAGGATTGATGAGAGTGAGCGAGAAAGGTAAGAAGACAGCAAGTGTTAGAAAAGAAGGAATAGAAAGAGTGGGAAGGTGAGAGTGAGTGATTAGAGAGCTTGTGTGTTCCTGTTTGTGTGTTTGTGTGGAGGGGTTGAAAAGAAAGCTGTCCCATTTTTGAGCTTGTGAGCTTATACATCTCTACACAGGGTAGTGTTTGTGTACACCTACACAATATGATCTAATCATAAGAGGAAGCTCAGCTAGCTTACACAACTAATGTTTACAGTGATAGAGATCGACTCTTATGATTGTACCAATAATTGGACAAATAATTTGACTGCTAAACACTCTATACTGTGGTCAAGGTAAAAAAAAACCACAATGTATGTGCGTGTCTGTCTGAGAAATGGACCACTTTCTTCAGTCTGAAACCGAAAGTACAACGGATAAAACAACAGCCAATTCAACTAAGAAAAACCCCCAAGCAGCCAACTTATTCTACGTGGACAAATGAGAAACTGTGTGAGGACTGTGACAGTTATGTCTTCGATTCCAGTCTGTCATTGTTGACCTCCCTGGAATCCAAATGCTGCTGGAGCATAGTGTTGGTTTGCTAGCCCAATCTTCACCTTGTACAAAAACATTCTGTTGAACTTTGTGATCTACATAGCCAGCTCTCCATGCTTTACCAAGGACAGAGAGCCAGGCAGCTTCTGCTCCTTGCCCATTCAGGCACAGTAATGTCAGGTATGGTCCAATTTTATTTTTCTGCAACATGCCGTTTCTGTTTTTCTTCTTTTCCTTTATTTTTTTTTTAGAATCACCTATAGAATATTAGGAATATTAAAAATTATTATTATTCTAACTATAATATAATACAATAATAATACAAATAATAATTATATAATTACATTAAAATACCTGTTAGATGTATATATAGAAATAAACGTTAACTATGGATGTAGTCCTGTAAATGTCATGTACATATGGTCTTAAATATTTATATATTTTGTAACAAAATAACCATTATTTGTATAACATTATAGAGATGGGGAGGCTTGCATGTTAATTTATTGTTGTCGTCTTATACTGAAAATAAAGTGTACTTCAACATGGAGACTGTATCGTTTAAATTTTGTTGAGTTCTGGACCATGATTGAAGCTTTGTCTCTTATGAAGAAGGTTTTGAAATTTAATCTAATAGAAAATTACAAAAATCGACATTGCATGGTTTGGATCAAAGCAGACTTGATAACCTGATAAAATAGGAATTTCAGAAAACTTTGAACCAAATGTGAAATGTTGGTATTTCAAAGCTTATTACTATGAGCCTGAGAGCAAAAAGTATCTTGCAGTAAGGTGGTTGTTGCACCATTCATCACAAATCAAGTGAAAAATGAATTTGAGAAAAGAAAAAGCTGCTCACAGGTACCAAAAGTTATATTAGGTAAAATCACAAACTGGTCTTAGCTTTGCTTCTAAAGATGTGTCTCAAAACTGTAGTTATGTATTCCTTCCATCACCTTTACCAGCTTCTTCCTTTTCAGGTCACCGGGGTCACTGTGTGAGGCGGGGGACACCCTGGACAGGTCTCCAGTCCATCACAGGGACACAGAGACAAACAACCATTCACTCACTCACACCTAGAGACAATTTAGAGTTACCAATCAGTCTAACATACATGTTTCTAGTCTGTGGGAGGAAACCGGAGTACCTGGAGAAAACCCATGTATGCATGGAGCGAGCATGCAAACTCCACCCAGATAGGCCCCGGCTGGGATTTAATCCAGCAACCTTTTCTCTGAGAGGCAGCAGCTCTACCAACTGAACCACGTGCCGCCCAGTTATTTATTAACCTTTATTTAACCAGACAAATTACAATGAGACCAAAGTCTCTTTTGCAAGAAAGGTCTGGGTCTGAAGGAAATATTGTTTTGGAGCTAATGTTTACAAGCTACAAGAGGCATGTCTGCTAAACAAGCCTACATTAGATGCAGAGGCAAATAACCCCACTAATTTACTAGCTGAAAGCAGCTCGTCAATTTTAAAAGATTACTTGCCGGATGTTGTGATTCAATCGACTATTTATAATATCCATTTTCATATTTATCCTTCATTCAAAAGGTTATATAAAGTATACCACAGATCTGAACTTGAGTTCATCTATAATTTTTCCAAGCAATGGACAAGTCAACCACAACAGAGACCATCTTTCTCATTTAAAAGGTGCTTAGGGTTGTAAGAAACACATAACCAGCTCACCCACTGACCCAAGAATTGATTTATTGCCGTAACGTGATTTGATTCAAGAATCACTGACAATATTTGGGATAATGCCCCTTTTTGTTATAAGAAAAGTACAACAATAAAAAATTTAAAAATAAATTAAACTAGACATAAACAGAGGCAATATGACCAGTCTATGTCTTCAACATTATGGTATTCTCAAATCATCGATTCCTTTGTCGATCGGTGACACTGTCCAGTTTTGTCAGGCAGTGAATGTGAAAATATCACAAGTAAGAAAAGCAGCTTACATTTTCACAGTCATCAGAAAGTTTTCAAACAATTAGTGCAACAGTTCTCTGGAGTCATAATCCTGGATGAATTTCTCCATGGCCTCAATGCAGCGCTTGCCAATGTCCCGGAGGTTCTCCTGCAGCGAGGACTGGATGGGACGCTCCAGGGATGGATCCTTTGCAATCAGCATCTTTGCTACAAAGCCGAACATTTCACATTCCTGGTAGTAAACCTGAAAGACAAACAATCCGGAACGAGGACAAAGTATAACAGAAGGTGGGCGTACTGGATGAAAAAAAAAATTAGGTAAGAAATCTTGTTATGCAGTTTAACTAAATGAATTAGCAACCCCTAGAAAGACTCCTGTGCAGACTGTTCACTACAGTAGTGTTATCAGGTGCAGTGACTTTGGTAGACATTTTTGCATCAGCAACCATTTGCCACTCCTTTATCTTGCAGTGCTTTCATATTCCTGCAACCATGGAGATATGAGAAAAGCAAGAAGCAAAAGCATCTCCTCCATCAAGTGGGTGGAAAGGCAAGTGCAGTCTTTCACACAAACACAGCGCTGATGAGCACAGCCTGATGTGATGTTTGTCACATTGAAGGCATCATTAAAGCACGTGTTAGAGGCTCCTGCCATGCAGGTGAGGCTAAAGATACAGACCCCATTAGTATTGTTAAACAGAGAACAAGGCCTTGTGTGTCAGGCGGGGCAAAATAAAGCCAATAATGACATTTGAGTTGTCTCAGCACTTCAAAACTGATGTTTAGACTACAGGAAACAAATCCTTTCTTCCTTGTTTTATGTCTCTCGGTGCTTACGAAGATCTTCGCCCTGTCACTCTTTCTCTAATCCCAGTTTTCTTATCTTTTAATCCTCTGTTTATAACCATTCCTTCGCCCAAGACATGTGTGTGGATAATTACACTCCCCCACCTCATCTATCTCCCTCCTCTTCTGTTGGATGGCTCTGTCTCGTGCAGCTGTCTGGCTCGCAGTTAAAGGGAGCTCCCCGTCTCTGCTTCGCTCCCTGTCTTTGCTTTTGGTCGCTCTGT
>JBBPBX010038034.1:7104-18837 GCA_038048925.1 Garcialebias charrua
CTCATTAACTGTTTGTGGAAATCTCAGCAAGACCTTCTCCTGTCACCCTGCTCTGTTTCTGCACGGAGTTCATGTAAAATTCAGATTTAGTCTCTTCCTTCTTGTATTGTAGCTTTTAAAAAGTGTTATATGAATAACAATGTTCTTACTTCCTGCATCTTGGATCTCTCAATGCAGGGATTGTGATAAAACAGCTTCAGTCATCTTTTTTCCCAAAATTACAACATTAAATACTTTATTTTTTATTTATTTTTTATTCCAGGTATGGGTGGAGCAGCTATTGCCCCTCCTTCATCACTTATGGACAAAGATGGTAAGTTTGACGACGCGTCACATATTTTAGATTGCAACAGGTTGAGGACTTGCCTATACATTAAAAAGATTCAATATGAACAAATGTGACTGAATCTGAGTTCTTGTGGAAATCTAACTAAACTTGGTCCTTTGCTGTTTTTACTTTGTAGTCATGTAGAATGTTGAACTTGTTTCATTTTATTTATTTTTTTACTTTAAAAAGTTTTATTCTTATAATAATACTTATCAGTACTGTAATATTAAATTTAAATGAACCAAAGCAGCAGTTCAAAAGTCAAAGTCAACTTTATTGTCAAAACTGCAATATGTACAGGACATACACAGGATTGAAATTGCATTCCTCTCTGTCCCTTGTGCAACAGTAAACATTTAAACACTAAAACACTAAAACATTTAATAAACATAAGCATAAAATGAAATAATAAAAGTGTAATACTGTCCTGAGTTTTTGCATAGTAGTATAAAAGTATAAAAAGTATATCTATAAAATAAAATGAAGGTTCTGGCATTGACATTTGTAATAGAGTGACAAAGCAGCATATGAAGTTTATGTACACAGTATATGTATGAGGTAGTTGATATTGGTATAGAGGTAAAGTGGCATATGCAATAAGGCTAGTAAAAAGAATATATATATCAGCAGTAGTGTAGATGTAAAAAGTAGTGTAAATGTAAACAGTAGTAATAAATGTAAACAGTAGTAATAAATGTAAACAGTAGTAATAAATGTAAACAATAGTAGTAAATGTAAACAATAGTAAATGTAAACAGTAGTAATAAATGTAAACAGTAGTAGTAAATGTAAACAGTAGTAATAAATGTAAACAGTAGTAATAAATGTAAACAGTAGTAATAAATGTAAACAGTAGTAATAAATGTAAACAGTAGTAATAAATGTAAACAGTAGTAATAAATGTAAACAGTAGTAATAAATGTAAACAGTAGTAATAAATGTAAACAGTAGTAATTAATGTAAACAGTAGTAATAAATGTAAACAGTAGTAATAAATGTAAACAGTAGTAATTAATGTAAACAGTAGTAATTAATGTAAACAGTAGTATGACTATAGGCTGATTGGTGACTCTAAATTGACCCTAGGTGTGAGTGTGAGAGTGGATGGTTGTTTGGTGTGAGTGAGACAGGTCCCTCTTGTAAATGAGTCCCCGTGACTCAACGAGGCTAGCTGTATAAATAAAGGTTGAATGAATGAATGAAAAGTAATGTAATACAAACATTAGTGCAACTATGATAGTTGTCCAGCAGGGGGCAGCATTGTCTTAAATAGCTACAGCATCCTCAAAAGAACTTGTTGAAATACATGTACAGTGTAGATGTTTTTGTAAGTTTCAACCCGTTATTTATTTACAATATGCTTTTTAAAATATATTTTTATTTTTATAACCTGTTTAGGCTCCTCAATTTCACACGAAGACGAGGGTCGTCCTGCCCGAAGCTCGAAGGCAGCCATCCCTCCACCGATGTACGAAGACTCTGACCGGCCGCGCTCACCGCCTCTACCCTCCAGCTCGTTCTTGGCGAACATGGGGTGTGTGTGTATGTGTGTGTGTGTATGTGTGTGTGTGTGCTGCTTTGTTGTTTCATTTCAAACGAAATGCTTCATGACAAATGTATGTGAACCTGCGTACGTCCTACAGAGGCACCGTTGCTCATAAGATCATGCAGAGGTACGGCTTCAAAGAAGGTCAGGGTCTGGGGAAGCACGAGCAGGGCCTGAGCACGGCGCTGTCTGTGGAGAAGACCAGCAAGAGAGGCGGGAAGATCATCGTGGGCGACGCAGCAGAAAAACGCAAGTCCCACTTTGATGTTCATCGTTTTTATTCTTCGTTAAATCGTTTTTATCCTTCAAGCATGAACATCTGCTTTTCATCCTGTTATCTTGATGTTTTCTGTGTAGATATTTTGCTCATAAATTAATGTCGGTTGTGTCTGTTTTAGTATACATTTGAAGGTTTACAGTAACTTTGTGTGTTTTTTGTGTTTGTGGTTTAGCAGCAGGACCCAGCCTGTTAGTTGGTCCTCCTGACACTTCAAGCCCTGCAGGTTGGTCTCTCTTATTGGCTTCCTCTCCCATAATCAAAGCACGGTGCACGACTCATATCTAACCTTTATTTATTTATTTATTTATTTTTAAACGTGTTTGCATGTGTTCAGCTCCAAAACGTCACAAGTCTTTTTTTTCAAGGCTCCGTGTTGTAGCTGGGACGGTCCTGCTTACAGACATAAATGCTGCTTATGTTTAAAATCAAAAAAGGCGTTCAATACAGGATCAACTGGACTTTATTTGTTGCAGAAAACGTTTCGACTTCTGTCCAGAAGTCTTTTTCAATTCTGAAATTCATTCAGAATTGAAAAAGACTTCTGGACAGAAGTCGAAACGTTTTCTGCAACAAATAAAGTCCAGTTGATCCTGTATTGAACGCCTTTTTTGATTTTATCATGTCCTGGACGACTGAGAATCTTCACCAGCATGCTGCTTATGTTTGTTCTGCACCATCTTCACATTAAAGCTGCACGCTAATCACAGCTGACTTCTTAAAAACACCTGTAGCTTCCCTCAGGAGGGGTCACCTTCACAACACGCTGTTTGGTGCTGGCTCAGTCCAGACCACACGTTTCTCCTTAATATTTCACGCTCCCAACTCTCCACCGTGACTTTAAATCGTATACTTTGTCTATAAAATAGTTATAAGTACACTAAAGGGCGAAATATACCTGAGCGTACATGCAGTACGCCTATACGCCACGCACGTACGCCAAGGCAAAAGCGTAGCCCCCCAGGGCACATACGCGCAAAGCTTTTTTTTTTATGGACGCTTGCGCGGTGTCTGACCATAAACTTCCCCGGCGCCGGACTGTTTTGTATGTTACACAAATGAAATAAATTCCCCTTCTTTATCGCTGATCGGGCCTTTTCTTTTGTTTTTTTGCCTAAAGTCAAGTAATCGCTTCTTCCTCCGTTCACTCGATGACTGAAATGAATGAATTCAGGTCCTACCTGGGTGCGCGATGTTTTAAATATTCCCTGGTGGACTGTGTGCTGCAGGAAAAGCGCTCCCTGTTATTATTTTTATTTCTGAGAGAACTTTTTATAACATATATAGTAGAAACACCGCATCAGAACACCGCAGCGGTCTTCAGCGAGCTGCTCATGATGCATTCTCGAGGTTTCACTGAGCTGACTGAAAGCTGTCAATCATTTCAGTAGGCGTGTCAGCAAGTGACCAATCAGCGAGCTCAGTTGAGTCCCCTCCGTGCGCAGCTGCTCATATTACAACAAGGATCTGGAGCGAGAACGCGAGCGTTTGAAAGCTGATAAAAGCCGAGCTATAGCAGCGAAAGCATGCGCACAAAATGCGTGCGTACAGTGGCGTACTTCATGTACGCTCAGGTGTATTCCAGGCTTTATACATAACATTGTGTCAAGAAAGTTCATGCTCAATAATCACATTATATACAATATAATATATAATAATAACATTGTGTCCTTATTAACATTAAAGAAAACAAAACAAGACAGATCAACTTACAACGAAGAATAACTTTATTAACATTAGTTTTTAGTCGTTAACAGAAAAGACTTTAGTGCATCAGTTTGCCCGGAAAAAAAAAAGTCCTTATTTAAACTAAACATTTTAGACCATTTGATACTGAAAATTTTAAATATAATCATCAATAACTAATAATTAATTTAAATTGATCAACATTTGACTCAGGAGTGTTATATATAAAACACTTTGACCTACAAAACATAAATTAATAAAACAATTTGTGCTGATTTTTTAAATTTTTTAATCAAAATGAGGAAATCAGGATCAATGGCTACAATGAGCACGTTTTGCAGCGCACAGCTTTTCGAAGTGAAGTTTGCAGCAACTCTCAGCTGCTGCACAATGTTTAGCTGCACCTGGACTTCAGTGCAGCAACAGCAGAGAAGTTGCAGAGAGAGCAAGAGCCAGCGGGGGGTCCTGGGGAACACGTGCTGCTCACAACAGAGGAATCTGACAAGTTTAATGACTAAAATATATTTTGTTAGCAAAGAATAGAGTCCTAACATTTATTAAACATTACTTCTGTATTTAAAACAAAAAAACAAACAAAAGTGCTTTGACAGTAAAAACTAAAGTTTTGTCAACGCAAAAGAGGAAAGCGGACGCAGCTGTCACTCTCACTTTGAGTTTGTACTCTTTGTTACATGCGTGCTGTGAGTGACACGCTTCAAGCATGGCTCCCAAAGCAACAAGGCAGCCATATTTATAATAATAATAATAATAATTGTATTTAAAAGCGCCTTTCAGGACACCCAAGGTCAGTATTTGTTCATAACTTTATTATTAGTCAGGCCTAGAGTTGTCGGATCTTGGCAAACAGTTTCCAAACACACCCTGACAAAATGAGAATGTTGCAAAAGAAAACCTACTCCCTGTGCAAAAAAAAAAAGCATGTTCCCCTGGGTACGGAAGCGTATTGTACCTGGGCCATTGCCCCAGGCCCCACTATTTTAGAAGGACCACCTTAAGAGAGATTCCAGTCTTACCTGCTGTAGCTCTTTGAGCAGCCTGAGTTTAGTGAAGTAGTTCGACTTCAACAGAACTCATGAGATGTCATTTGGTAAATGCTGCCATCTGCAAACAGTTCTGCTTTAAACAATGTCCTTGTAGTTCATGGAAATATTATTGACATGTACATATACATTTTGCAATCGCCACTTTTATACAGACTCCCAGTGTTCCCCCTACATTACTGCCTTGGCAGGGCGCTCGTGTCTAATGTGTTTTTTGTTGCGGGGGTGGGGGGTGGATGGGATACGGTTGAGACAGAGACATGTCTGTGTTACGCGCTGTTTGTACAATTTTTGAGCTGGGTGGGGGCTACCTCTAGCTTTTTTAGCTAGCACATCTGCATTACGTGCTGCTACTAGCTTAGCGTTAAGGCAGTTATCCTACATGAGAGCTCCACAGTCACTGGTCGACTTCAAAAACAGCTTAAAGACTTTTCTTTTTAAGCAAGCCTATTCTGCCTCCACATGATTTTATCTTTGATCTTGGTTGATATTATTATTGATTTTACTTGATTTTATCACTTGTTTTATTTGTTGTAGCACTTTGAGATTTTTATTAATGAAAAGTGCGGTATAAATTGAATTCATTATTATTATTATTATCCGGGGGGAGGGTCAGTTCAGTAGGCAGGGCGCTCGGTTCTGTTGTATAATGGTAGGTGAAGCACTGGACCACTATCCAACAATTTTCTGTCGGGTCATCTGGACAGTTTCTTTTTTTCTTTTTTTTTGTTGTGCTGAAATGTTTCACCTTCCATCCAGAAGACTTCATCAGTCAAGCAAACACACAAAACTGATTCTTCCCCCAACAGCTTACTCCAAAGTGGAACAAGCCAGTGATGTTGGTGCTAAGATGGTCTCTTTGGCACGCCCCCTCCTCTGGTGCCGGCCCTCTCCCTAATGTCAACAGTCATGTCAAACTGGTTCAAAACCAACTAAGTCCATGCTCAATAATCCAGGTATACAATCCAACAAAGAAACTGTCCAGATGACCTGACTGAAAATTGTTGGATTGTATACCTGGATTATTGAACATGGACTTTACTGGAGCACTATGGTTATTTACACAGGAAAACAGCAGCAGCAGATAGCTGTAGCACTTCTGACAGGACTCTTATAATATTTCTGTCAGAATAAGAGCAGTGTAAAAGTTTTAAATAACAGCAGTGTTGCCCCTTTGTCTCTGTCTCAACCGTATCCCATTCATCTTGGGTTGCGGGGGTCACTGGTGCCCACATCTGGCAGTCACTGTGCGAGAGGCGGGGGGCACCCATACCCATCTGCTCACAAATGACTGTTCATGCTGTTGTTTAGTGTTTACCACACCTTATATCTAATGTAGCTTAGATCCTTATACTGTTTATTTTTATTTATACTTTATATATATTGCTTTTTTTGGGTGTAACTAGGACCTTGAGTACACAATTTCATTCCACCTCATGTACCACATGTGATGTGAATGACAAAGTCTCCTTGAACCCTGGACAGGTCTCCAGCCCATCACAGAGACACAAGGAGACAAACAACCATTCACTCTCTCACTCACACCTAGAGACAATTTAGAGTCACCAATCAGTCTAACATGCATGTTTTTAGTCTGTGGGAGGAAACCGGAGAAAACCCATAGTGCACAGAGACAACATGCAAACTACATCCAGAAAGGTCCCGGGCTGGAATTTGACCTGGTGACCTTCTCAACGACAGGTGAAAGCTATACCAACTGAGCCACTGTGTCATTTAAGAAACTATCTTAAAAATCTTAATTTAAGATGCAAATTCTTTAAATCAGTCCTTAAACAACCCATCACATTGTTGTTGTCCACTATCTCTAATTTTTGCTTTCTACAAGATTTAAAAATTCTGAGTCATGTTTCTACATAATGGGTAGGGGGGGGTGGGATGTTCTTCTCAACATCAGCGTTTTGAGTTTTTTTTTGCTTTTAAAACATGAGCTTAAACAAATCAAATATGTTCTGCAGTGCAGGAACAGTTGATAATCCAAAGACCTCTTTCCTTTGATAGACTCAGTCCATGTTTGAACAAGACCCAAGTCCCGTTCTCTGACTGGTTTCCAGCAAAGCTAACAGCATTTTGTACCTGACTGACCCGTTTGGAGTGATTTCTCAGCCGTGCTTTAACACAATAAAACTTTATCCTGAAACCAGCAGCCCCATGATCTCCCAAGTACAGCTCGGTGGCCACGACATGTCAGCTGCATTGTTTCGTTTATCACACGGTCCGCCTTGAGCTGCTTGTCTTTATCGGTGCCACGAAACGCAGCGATTGTTGCCTTCGTCGTTTTGTAAAGGGAAGAAAAATGTGACTGACGTTATCTGTCTCTGCCCCATCAGCGGACGCTTCCAAGAAGTCCGATGCAAACCCGCTCACGGAGATTCTGAAGAACCCAACCAAAGTGGTTCTGCTGAGGGTACGTGTCACTCACCAGATAGAACTGGCTTGAAGGAAATCTGCTGCGTTTAGTAAAACGGAGCAAAAACTGTCTGGATTTTTTAAAATTTTAATAAGAGCCAAAGAAAAGAGTTTGAGCTTAATAATTGGTATTTAAAATTACAAAATAAAAAAAAAGGAATAAAACACTCTGAAATGTTTGTTTTCCCGGTTTGTTTCACAGAACATGGTGGGCAGAGGAGAAGTGGACGAAGACTTGGAGGGAGAAACAAAAGAAGAGTGCGAGAAATATGGCAAAGTGATTAAATGTGTCATCTTTGAGGTAGGAAGACTCTGCTTCCACCGTCTAAAGCACATATGTCAAAGTCAAGGCCCGTGGGCCATATCCGGCCCGCAAATTGATTATCTATGGCCCCCTGGATGATATTTAATAACTATCAGAAATGGCCCGCAGGCCACAGCCGCCCCCTGGTGTTTTGCATGCACCAACACTACATTCCCCACAATCAAAAAGGCGTTCAATACAAGATCAACTGGACTTTATTTGTAACGGAAAACGTTTCGACTCCCATCCAGGAGGCTTTCTCAATTCCATGAACAAACTGTGAGAAGTTTGGAGTTATAACAGAACCACGCACCATCATATGTAAATTTCAAGCTGAGGTAACACATACATGTAAATTGACAGATCACACCTTAACAGTAGGGGGTTCCCTTGAGGTCTCTGACAGAAGACACAACACTGTATGTAAATTGACAAAAAACAAATCCCAACCAACAAACAGAGGCTTCTCAAAGAAATTTGTTAGTCTAATTTACAGACAAGACACCTCTGTTCCCATCCGGTGTAAAACGTTTTGGAATCAGTCCCAAAACTGAATTATAAGTCTTGGAAAGCTGAAATCTCAGACCTCCTCCTCTGTTGAGAGAAGGTTTTTCTCTCTTAACATAAACAGCTTCCTTCACACTTCATGTTAAGAGAGAAAAACCTTCTCTCAACAGAGTAAATCTGTAAATTAAACTAACAAATTTCTTTGAGAAGCCTCTGTTTGTTGGTTGGGATTTGTTTTTTGTCAATTTACATACAGTGTTGTGTCTTCTGTCAGAGACCTCAAGGGAACCCCCTACTGTTAAGGTGTGATCTGTCAATTTACATGTATGTGTTACCTCAGCTTGCAATTTACATATGATGGTGCGTGGTTCTGTTATAACTCCAAACTTCTCACAGTTTGTTCATGGAATTGAAAAAGCCTCCTGGATGGGAGTCGAAACGTTTTCTGTTACAAATAAAGTCCAGTTGATCTTGTATTGAACGCCTTTTTGATTTATCATGTCCTGGACGACTGAGAATCTTCACCAGCACATTCCCTACAATGCAACAGTAGTAGGGATGGGGCCGATCCAATCCGGAGTCGTGTCTCATGAACACAGAGTAATAAGACCCGCCTCACGTCACATTCAGGAAATCCATTTCATAGTTTGCAGCCAGCTACAACGTGCGGACTGTGAGTAGCACTTTAGCTAACAGCTAGCCAACTTTTCATCGTAACATGTCCGCTGTGTGGAAGTATTTTACACTAAACACCACAAGACAGCAACGTGCAATGTCTGCAGAGCCATAGCGCCACATTAAACCACGGTCAAGTTAGTTTTACGTTGGACATTCGAGCTCTGGGGCTTCAGCGGGACGCCACTCTCGCTGAACCGAAACAGGGAGACCGACCGCGGCCAGCTGCGTCCAGTCCGACCCGCTGTCTGACCGTCTCGTAGGAGGGACAGGCTGAGAGCGGCTGACCGAAATCAGAGCGCCCGCCCCGGATTGAACAAGAAAAACACACCGCTGAAGCCACGGAGCTCAAATGTTCACCGAGAAGTTGCTAAACTTCATCATAATTAATGACCAACAGCTATCAGCTGTAGAAAATGAAGGATTTCACAGCTTGATACTTGCAGCCAACAGTAAACAATCATAAAAAAGCATATTAATTAAAAATCATAAGAAAACTGTATTAAAAAAACAAACGAAACATAAACAGCTACATTATAAAACAATGTAAAATACTAAAAGCAGGAACATGTCTGTGTTGATTTATGCCAAGAACTTAGCAGATGTAAAGCTATTTAATATTTTATTTAATTCATTTATTCATTCATTTAAAAGAGACAAAATAAAACAAATTCATCAAAAAGAAAACACTGAATGAAAAGAGTGCAGAAAGAAGAAAAAAATTCTCATATCACCCCCTTATAATAAACATTGAACCAGTCCAGCCCTTGGCTTGTAGCAAATTTGTTTTTTTGGCCCTCTGTGTATTTGACTTTGACACCCCTGATCTAAAGTGATGAAACGCTTTGACCCAACAAAGATGTTCTTCCTCAGATTAAAGAAGTGCTGGATGACGAGGCCGTCAGGATATTCCTGGAGTTTGAGCGCGTGGAGTCAGCCATCAAAGGTCAGTATTTACTGTCACAAGAGGTCAGCTTGACATAATGGCTTCCTTTTCGTTCTGCAATTGTATAACTGCTCTAATAACGTGGGTGAAAGTGCATCCTAATCTAAATGGCCCAGATCCAAAACAAGGAAAAACTTAAGTCCCTATGGGGTTATGTCACAGAAGTGGCCCAGCAACCCAGCCGTCTCCCCACGGTACCAGTAGAACCTGTCACATCACAACTCGCAGGAAGCAACTCATTAAACAGGTTGTGCTAAAAGATCAGTCGTAGAAATTCATGAAAAGTACAGTGATCCCCACTTATCGTGGGGCTACGTTCCAGAGACCTCCGTGATAGGTGAACTTTCCACACAGAGTATATACGGTCATGGTAAAACCAAAATACACTCACCTCCTAGATTTTAAAAGTTCACCCTAATGTCAAAACCCAGGAGCATAAGTTCAAACTCCACTGGCCTAAAAGAGCAGGCTAAAGATTAAAGTTCATGGAGAAAAGCTAATTTCTACAAAAACACAACAGCACGTCTTAGTAGGCCTGTCGCGATAAACAATAAATCAATCTCATGATAAATGAAAATTATCAACCTCATTTTCATTTATCTGTTTGATCGTTTCTTCGCGTCTCTCTCTTTCTACTGAAGACACTGGATGACAAAAGGTTGAACTCGGGTGTAAAATCAGCTAAGCTGAGAAGTTAAGCTACGAGCTAAGCCGACCTCGAGAAAAAACCTCTGTCTTGTCGAAACTCCAAAATTCACGGTTGAAATCTGTGCCTTTGTGTAAAAAGTTGTTCTCTGCAAAAAGATGTTGAGAACTTGTTTACTGATTTTTTTTTAATTAAAAGCTTTGTGTGAAAAATGCTATGCTAATCCTAAACTACTGTACTTATATTCGCACTAATGTTTGCATTACATTACTGCCTATAGTCATACTAATGTTTACATTCACTGTTTACATTTATTACTACTGTTTACATTTACACTACTTTTTATATCTACACTACTGCTGATATATATATTTTTTACTAGCCTTATTGCATATGCCACTTTACCTCTATACCAATATCAACTACCTCATACATATACTGTGTACATAAACTTCATATGCTGCTTTGTCACTCTATTACAAATGTCAATGCCAGAACTTTCATTTTATTTTATAGATATACTTTTTACACTTTTATACTACTATGCAAAAAACTCAGGACAGTATTACACTTTTGTTATTTCATTTTATGCTTATGTTTATTAAATGTTTAGTGTTTTAGTGTTGGTGTAACTTTTCATACTTTCATACTACTACTATGCAAAAACTACTATGCAAAAACTCAGGACAGTATTACACTTTTATTATTTCATTTTATGCTTATGTTTATTAAATGTTTTAGTGTTTTAGTGTTTAAATGTTTACTGTTGCACCGAGGGACAGAGAGAAATGCAATTTCAATCCTGTGTATGTCCTGTACATATTGCAGTTTTGACAATAAAGTTGACTTTGACTTTTGACAAAGAGCTCAAACCACACTGAGCGCCCACTATTTTGAGAACTGAAAAACAGGTCACATCAAGGGGCCTCCCTCACTTTTTTCTTAAAGAGACAAGCTGCTCACTCCCTCACTATCCATCCTTCAGTTCAAACAGTCTTATACTGCCATCAGAGGTCTAAAAAGCTACTACACAAAAAAAATTAACCAACATTTCTTCTTAAATATGACAATTACATGTACTAATTATTGTCAAATTTCAAACTATATTATCATTTATGGCAATAATTTCTGAGATAATTAATCGCCCAGCAAAATTTGTTATCGTGACAGGCCTACTAATGTACGTTTTTTTTCCCATATTTATAAACCAATTTTTGGCTGAGATCTGACCGTTTCATTAATTCTGACATGGAAAATATTGAACACTACCATTTTCAGCTGCTAGAGGGCGCTCGATTGATATGGTAAACCAAGTGTCACATTACAGTAA
>JBBPBX010038035.1:0-17866 GCA_038048925.1 Garcialebias charrua
TTAAGTTGTTTACTTGGTGGGGTAGCTTCAGTTTGCTTTGGACTACTCTGACTGACGAAGCCCTCTGGAGTGAGGGTGAAACGTTTCTACTAAAAAGAAACTGTCCAGATGAACTGATTGAGAATGAGCGGATTTGATACCTGGACTATTGAGAATGAACTTTCTTGTCTTGAACCACTTTGGACATGTCTGCCTGCCTGGGAGGAGTCGACGAGGGACAAGCCCCCAGAAACCATCTTGGCTACAGCAAACTGGTTGGTCCACTTAAGTTGTTTACTTGGTGGGGTAGCTTCAGTTTGCTTTGGACTACTCTGACTGACGAAGCCCTCTGGAGTGAGGGTGAAACGTTTCTACTAAAAAGAAACTGTCCAGATGAACTGATTGAGAATGAGCGGATTTGATACCTGGACTATTGAGAATGAACTTTCTTGTCTTGAACCACTTTGGACATGTCTGCCTGCCTGGGAGGAGTCGACGAGGGACAAGCCCCCAGAAACCATCTTGGCTACAGCAAACTGGTTGGTCCACTTAAGTTGTTTACTTGGTGGGGTAGCTTCAGTTTGCTTTGGACTACTCTGACTGACGAAGCCCTCTGGAGTGAGGGTGAAACGTTTCTACTAAAAAGAAACTGTCCAGATGAACTGATTGAGAATGAGCGGATTTGATACCTGGACTATTGAGAATGAACTTTCTTGTCTTGAACCACTTTGGACATGTCTGCCTGCCTGGGAGGAGTCGACGAGGGACAAGCCCCCAGAAACCATCTTGGCTACAGCAAACTGGTTGGTCCACTTAAGTTGTTTACTTGGTGGGGTAGCTTCAGTTTGCTTTGGACTACTCTGACTGACGAAGCCCTCTGGAGTGAGGGTGAAACGTTTCTACTAAAAAGAAACTGTCCAGATGAACTGATTGAGAATGAGCGGATTTGATACCTGGACTATTGAGAATGAACTTTCTTGTCTTGAACCACTTTGGACATGTCTGCCTGCCTGGGAGGAGTCGACGAGGGACAAGCCCCCAGAAACCATCTTGGCTACAGCAAACTGGTTGGTCCACTTAAGTTGTTTACTTGGTGGGGTAGCTTCAGTTTGCTTTGGACTACTCTGACTGACGAAGCCCTCTGGAGTGAGGGTGAAACGTTTCTACTAAAAAGAAACTGTCCAGATGAACTGATTGAGAATGAGCGGATTTGATACCTGGACTATTGAGAATGAACTTTCTTGTCTTGAACCACTTTGGACATGTCTGCCTGCCTGGGAGGAGTCGACGAGGGACAAGCCCCCAGAAACCATCTTGGCTACAGCAAACTGGTTGGTCCACTTAAGTTGTTTACTTGGTGGGGTAGCTTCAGTTTGCTTTGGACTACTCTGACTGACGAAGCCCTCTGGAGTGAGGGTGAAACGTTTCTACTAAAAAGAAACTGTCCAGATGAACTGATTGAGAATGAGCGGATTTGATACCTGGACTATTGAGAATGAACTTTCTTGTCTTGAACCACTTTGGACATGTCTGCCTGCCTGGGAGGAGTCGACGAGGGACAAGCCCCCAGAAACCATCTTGGCTACAGCAAACTGGTTGGTCCACTTAAGTTGTTTACTTGGTGGGGTAGCTTCAGTTTGCTTTGGACTACTCTGACTGACGAAGCCCTCTGGAGTGAGGGTGAAACGTTTCTACTAAAAAGAAACTGTCCAGATGAACTGATTGAGAATGAGCGGATTTGATACCTGGACTATTGAGAATGAACTTTCTTGTCTTGAACCACTTTGGACATGTCTGCCTGCCTGGGAGGAGTCGACGAGGGACAAGCCCCCAGAAACCATCTTGGCTACAGCAAACTGGTTGGTCCACTTAAGTTGTTTACTTGGTGGGGTAGCTTCAGTTTGCTTTGGACTACTCTGACTGACGAAGCCCTCTGGAGTGAGGGTGAAACGTTTCTACTAAAAAGAAACTGTCCAGATGAACTGATTGAGAATGAGCGGATTTGATACCTGGACTATTGAGAATGAACTTTCTTGTCTTGAACCACTTTGGACATGTCTGCCTGCCTGGGAGGAGTCGACGAGGGACAAGCCCCCAGAAACCATCTTGGCTACAGCAAACTGGTTGGTCCACTTAAGTTGTTTACTTGGTGGGGTAGCTTCAGTTTGCTTTGGACTACTCTGACTGACGAAGCCCTCTGGAGTGAGGGTGAAACGTTTCTACTAAAAAGAAACTGTCCAGATGAACTGATTGAGAATGAGCGGATTTGATACCTGGACTATTGAGAATGAACTTTCTTGTCTTGAACCACTTTGGACATGTCTGCCTGCCTGGGAGGAGTCGACGAGGGACAAGCCCCCAGAAACCATCTTGGCTACAGCAAACTGGTTGGTCCACTTAAGTTGTTTACTTGGTGGGGTAGCTTCAGTTTGCTTTGGACTACTCTGACTGACGAAGCCCTCTGGAGTGAGGGTGAAACGTTTCTACTAAAAAGAAACTGTCCAGATGAACTGATTGAGAATGAGCGGATTTGATACCTGGACTATTGAGAATGAACTTTCTTGTCTTGAACCACTTTGGACATGTCTGCCTGCCTGGGAGGAGTCGACGAGGGACAAGCCCCCAGAAACCATCTTGGCTACAGCAAACTGGTTGGTCCACTTAAGTTGTTTACTTGGTGGGGTAGCTTCAGTTTGCTTTGGACTACTCTGACTGACGAAGCCCTCTGGAGTGAGGGTGAAACGTTTCTACTAAAAAGAAACTGTCCAGATGAACTGATTGAGAATGAGCGGATTTGATACCTGGACTATTGAGAATGAACTTTCTTGTCTTGAACCACTTTGGACATGTCTGCCTGCCTGGGAGGAGTCGACGAGGGACAAGCCCCCAGAAACCATCTTGGCTACAGCAAACTGGTTGGTCCACTTAAGTTGTTTACTTGGTGGGGTAGCTTCAGTTTGCTTTGGACTACTCTGACTGACGAAGCCCTCTGGAGTGAGGGTGAAACGTTTCTACTAAAAAGAAACTGTCCAGATGAACTGATTGAGAATGAGCGGATTTGATACCTGGACTATTGAGAATGAACTTTCTTGTCTTGAACCACTTTGGACATGTCTGCCTGCCTGGGAGGAGTCGACGAGGGACAAGCCCCCAGAAACCATCTTGGCTACAGCAAACTGGTTGGTCCACTTAAGTTGTTTACTTGGTGGGGTAGCTTCAGTTTGCTTTGGACTACTCTGACTGACGAAGCCCTCTGGAGTGAGGGTGAAACGTTTCTACTAAAAAGAAACTGTCCAGATGAACTGATTGAGAATGAGCGGATTTGATACCTGGACTATTGAGAATGAACTTTCTTGTCTTGAACCACTTTGGACATGTCTGCCTGCCTGGGAGGAGTCGACGAGGGACAAGCCCCCAGAAACCATCTTGGCTACAGCAAACTGGTTGGTCCACTTAAGTTGTTTACTTGGTGGGGTAGCTTCAGTTTGCTTTGGACTACTCTGACTGACGAAGCCCTCTGGAGTGAGGGTGAAACGTTTCTACTAAAAAGAAACTGTCCAGATGAACTGATTGAGAATGAGCGGATTTGATACCTGGACTATTGAGAATGAACTTTCTTGTCTTGAACCACTTTGGACATGTCTGCCTGCCTGGGAGGAGTCGACGAGGGACAAGCCCCCAGAAACCATCTTGGCTACAGCAAACTGGTTGGTCCACTTAAGTTGTTTACTTGGTGGGGTAGCTTCAGTTTGCTTTGGACTACTCTGACTGACGAAGCCCTCTGGAGTGAGGGTGAAACGTTTCTACTAAAAAGAAACTGTCCAGATGAACTGATTGAGAATGAGCGGATTTGATACCTGGACTATTGAGAATGAACTTTCTTGTCTTGAACCACTTTGGACATGTCTGCCTGCCTGGGAGGAGTCGACGAGGGACAAGCCCCCAGAAACCATCTTGGCTACAGCAAACTGGTTGGTCCACTTAAGTTGTTTACTTGGTGGGGTAGCTTCAGTTTGCTTTGGACTACTCTGACTGACGAAGCCCTCTGGAGTGAGGGTGAAACGTTTCTACTAAAAAGAAACTGTCCAGATGAACTGATTGAGAATGAGCGGATTTGATACCTGGACTATTGAGAATGAACTTTCTTGTCTTGAACCACTTTGGACATGTCTGCCTGCCTGGGAGGAGTCGACGAGGGACAAGCCCCCAGAAACCATCTTGGCTACAGCAAACTGGTTGGTCCACTTAAGTTGTTTACTTGGTGGGGTAGCTTCAGTTTGCTTTGGACTACTCTGACTGACGAAGCCCTCTGGAGTGAGGGTGAAACGTTTCTACTAAAAAGAAACTGTCCAGATGAACTGATTGAGAATGAGCGGATTTGATACCTGGACTATTGAGAATGAACTTTCTTGTCTTGAACCACTTTGGACATGTCTGCCTGCCTGGGAGGAGTCGACGAGGGACAAGCCCCCAGAAACCATCTTGGCTACAGCAAACTGGTTGGTCCACTTAAGTTGTTTACTTGGTGGGGTAGCTTCAGTTTGCTTTGGACTACTCTGACTGACGAAGCCCTCTGGAGTGAGGGTGAAACGTTTCTACTAAAAAGAAACTGTCCAGATGAACTGATTGAGAATGAGCGGATTTGATACCTGGACTATTGAGAATGAACTTTCTTGTCTTGAACCACTTTGGACATGTCTGCCTGCCTGGGAGGAGTCGACGAGGGACAAGCCCCCAGAAACCATCTTGGCTACAGCAAACTGGTTGGTCCACTTAAGTTGTTTACTTGGTGGGGTAGCTTCAGTTTGCTTTGGACTACTCTGACTGACGAAGCCCTCTGGAGTGAGGGTGAAACGTTTCTACTAAAAAGAAACTGTCCAGATGAACTGATTGAGAATGAGCGGATTTGATACCTGGACTATTGAGAATGAACTTTCTTGTCTTGAACCACTTTGGACATGTCTGCCTGCCTGGGAGGAGTCGACGAGGGACAAGCCCCCAGAAACCATCTTGGCTACAGCAAACTGGTTGGTCCACTTAAGTTGTTTACTTGGTGGGGTAGCTTCAGTTTGCTTTGGACTACTCTGACTGACGAAGCCCTCTGGAGTGAGGGTGAAACGTTTCTACTAAAAAGAAACTGTCCAGATGAACTGATTGAGAATGAGCGGACCACAGTAAACAATCTCAGATACTGGTGGTGAGCATTCTCCACTTCCTGACTTCCCTTAGGCAGGCGTGAAAATGTCAAAAACATTAGGAGGTGATCTCCCACTACTTATCCAGGACTCCCAGAACTGAATGAGTCATAGAAAAAGTAGAAACATCCCGTAAATAAAAACGGGTGAAAGAACAGGGCGAGATCCATGCCGCGGCCTGGCAGATGTCGTTGACCGACATCCCACCATGCAGAGCTATGGACGAAGCCATTGCTCACGTTGAATGAGCCCTCAGAGACACAGGAGGCTCCTTCCCCGCAGCTTTGTAGGCCTTTGTTATGGCTTCACAGAGCCAGTGAGAGAAGTGCTGCGAGGACAGGGCATGACCAGCTGAATTGTCCCTATAATGGACAAATAGAATTTGAGAGTGACGTACACCCGCTGTGCGTGCCATATAACACCTGAGTGCTCTGACTGGGCACAATAAATGTGACCTAGCTTCCTCCTCTGATGAATGAGGAGGGAGATGGAAACCACTCAGAGTTATTGTCCGTGATTTAAAACTGCTGGTGATCGACTTTGGTATAAAAGCCAGATTTGGCCTCAAAGTTGCTGAACTGCCATCAGGTTTAATTTGTAAACAAGCGGGAGCCACAGAAAGCGCACAGAGGTCACTCACCCTCTTTGCGGACGTGAGTGCCAACAGAAGAGCAGTTTTTATGGACAAAAACTTCATTGACACCTCCTCTAAGGGTTCAAAGGGGGCTTTGGTTAAAGCGCCCAGAACTAATGCCAGATCCCACTGAGGGGTGAGGTCACGCTTCAAGGGTCAAAGGCGTCTAACGCCCTTCAGGAAACATTTCATCAGTGGATGATTGAATAACGCCCTGTCACCAAAACCCTCGTTACACGATGAAATTGCCGCCGAGTACACTTTTATCGTGCTAAAAACTAGCTCTCTCTCCAACAGCAGCTGTAGAAAAGACAGTACACAGCCAATGTCACATGCTGTGGCCTCAATGTCTCTATCCCTGCACCACTGTTGAAAAGCTGCCCACTTAGATGCATAAAGCATAGTTGTGGACGAAGCGCGGGCGTCTTAAATTGTCCTGACCATGGCTGGGGTGAGGCCTAAATTTGTTAGGCGGCGCCACTCAGCTTCCAGGCCCAAAGGCGTTGGCCTATTTCTGGGAAATGTCTGATCGCCCCTCCTGCTTGGAGGAGAGCATCCTCCCTCCATGGAAGCTGCAGAGGACTGTCCACTACCAGCCGTTGCAGGTCTGGGAACCAGGGGGCATATTTGCGCTCTGGGGCTACGAGGATGAGAGATAGTTTCTCCTCCCGGACCCGTTCCAGCACCCTTGGAATGAGGGGGACTGGTGGAAAAGCGTAAAGCCTTTTTCTTGACCACCATCTGAGCACAAAAGCGTCCACTCCCAGAGGGGGGTCGTCTTTGGGGTTCATTGAGCACCAGAGTGGACACTTCCTGTTGTTTTGGGCTGCAAAGAGGTCTATTTCTGCACGACCGAATCTGGCCCAAATCTGATTTATTATGTCTGAGTGGAGGGACCAATTCCCCTGACGTGGACCCTCTCTCGACATGATGTCTGCTCCCACGTTCAGCACCCCAGGGATGTACACTGCTCTCAATGAGAGCAGGTTCTGGCAATTGATGTACGATGCTGCCACCTGGTTGTCGGTGTGCACTAGTACATGTTGCTGCTGAACCAAAGGAGAAAAATGCTATAAAACCATCTGGACTGTCATCAGTTCCAGAACGTTTATGTGAAGGTGAATGTGGCTTGGCCACTTCCCCCCCACAGATTGGGACAGACATGTTGCCCCCCATCTCATTAGAGAAGCGTCCATGAACACTGGGATGTGAGACGTAGGTGTGATCATGGAGACACCCTCCTTCAGGATGTGGGTGTTTCTCCAGTGACGTAGGTCTGACCTTACGGATGGGGGAACCAGCACCATCCTGCGCTTCTGGTGCACCGGGTCCACGCGCAGGCTGGCAAACCAATGTTGGGTCGATCTCATGTGTAATAAACCCAAATTTATCACCACATGAGCGGCTGCTATCAGGCCTAATAGCCGCATAATTGTTGCCGCCGTCACCACCTTCCCCGGTTGGACGCGCTTCAGCTGTGCTGTCAGATCGGCTGCCCTCTGCTCTGACAGGCGCGCTCTCATCGAGCGAGAGTCCAGTTCTAGCCCCAGGTAAACAATGGACTATGCTGGGATTACAGAGCTTTTTGTCCAATTTACAGCAAATCCCAGGTCCAGCAGGTGTTCTGCTAACACCTTGGTCTGAGCTGCTGCTTCCTCTCTCGATCTGCTTAAAATGAGCAGATCGTCTAAATAAAAAAGAATCCGCATCCCTGTTGAGCGAAGAGGGCGTATCGCTGCTTCCATACACTTTGAAAAAGTTCTGAGCGCTAACGAGTAGCCGAATACTAGCCTGTTGAACTCGAACTGGCTCCCCTGGAAGGAAAACCTGAGGTATTTCCTGTGTTGAGGGATGATGCTGATATGCCAGTAAGCATCCTTCCGATCGAGGGATGTGAACCAGTCCCCCTTGTGAACATTCTTCAGCAGTTGATTTATTGTGAGCATGTGAAACCCTCTCACTAAAATGGATCTGTTGAAAACCGACAAATCCAAGACTGGTCTCGAGCCTCCTTTCTTCTTGGGGACGAGAAAATAAGGAGAATAGAACCCTTTGTTCTGTTCTCCCTCTGCCACCTTGGAGATCACTCCCTTTGTCAGCATTTCCTGAATTTCTGACAGCAGGGAGGAGTTTTGATGTGGGTCTGACAACACTGTTTCCAGAATCCCCCTGAAAGGTGGTGGTTTTGCTGCAAACTGGAGTGCATAACCCTTCTTTATGAGTTTGGACAGCCATCTGTCTAAACTGCATTTCTGCTACCACTGCCCGTACCTTCTGCCCAGAGGCAGCGCGAGGTCTTGCTGCCTCGTGCGCGTCATTCGCGTCAGCCAGTCGTTGGGGCCTCCCTCCGTTACCATGGTAACCCACGGGGACCCCGCCCAAAAAGGGCCGGCTTATTGCGTCAGAGACGTGGTCCGCCCCTGCGTCTGACGTCGACACGTTTGCTGACACAGGGAGCGCTCGTTGTGGTGATGCGCCGCTCCTGCTGGGCATTGCTCGTCTTTTAGGCGGCGGTGCTTGTTCAATCTGAGTGTTTTGTCTCTTTTTACCTCGTTTGGAGCTGTTGACGAGCTGCAGAGAGGTGGCATCACTCCTGTGCGTGGGACACCAGTTAAACACGTGATGAGACGGTAGCAGAGCTCCGCTAGCCTGCACGAGAGCAGAGCTAGCGTCACGTGACCCAATGTGAAGAGGCGAGCTGTGGGTTTCATACCGCTTCGTCTGCGCGACACGAGTCTTAATAAACATGGTATCTGGATGTTTAAATACCTTTTCGTGTCCTCTGCTGGGCAACGTGGACGCTGGGCCGGTAGCGTTTGATTTTATGAGAGGCAGCAAGCCGTGGTTTTTACACGGCTTTGTCTGCGCCACACGAGGCTTAAAAAACATGGCGCCTGGATGTTTATTTACCTCTTCGAGTCATCTGTTGGGCAACGTGGAAGCTGAGCCGGCGACATTTGATTTTATGAGAGGCAGCGGGCTGTGGATTTTCCACGGCTTTGTCTGCGCCATACGAGGATTAATAAACATGGCGTCTGTATGTTTATTCACCTTTTCGTGTCAACTGCTGGACAGCGTTGAAGCTGAGCTGGCGACATTTGATTTTATGAGAGGCGGCGGGCTATGGTTTTTACACAGCTTCGTCTGCACCTTAACAGTTACACCAAACATGAAACTTTTATTTATCGTTACCTTGTTTGAGCTGTTTTTATTCTTGGACACCTGACTGCCAAAAGCTAGTCTGTTTGTGGAGGGAAGCGTGTGAGTACGTGCGGCTGCGGAGTTATTCGTCCCCACAGACAAGCCCGAAACACCAGAGAAAACATGTTTTGAAACATTTTGATCTTTTATTTTTCTCACCTACACGTTCCCCTCAACGAGTTGCTGTCTCTGGTCCCGGCGGTCCCTCCGACCGTCCGGGTGTCGGGCTGGTGGGCAGGAGGACGTGACGTTGCGCCCCGTCTCGGCGGCTTCTTCCTTCTTCTTGAATTCTTCCACCAGCTCCTTCAGGTTGGAGGGAAAAAGTTCCTCCGCTGACACCGGTCCCTCTAAAAGTTCTTTTTGTAGCCGGTCGGGCATTGATGGCGCGTGTTTTAGCCACGTCGTGCGGTGCACCATCTGGAGCAAGACCGCCGCGCGTGACCAACAAACCGTGGATGCGGTGCTGAGGTTTAGGATGACGTCCGCCGCCTTCCCCATCGTGCTTGCAGTCTCCTCTGGCAGGCTCGGGTCCTCTGCCAACTTGGAGATTTGGTACGCTAGCAATGCCGTGTTGTTGTTAGCTGCTTCGGCTTGAGCCGCTAGCTGGTGCGCGTGGTCTGTTAGCTTTAGCACCGTCTGGTCGTGGCGCCCGCTGGGAATCGGCCTGTGGTCTGACCTGGCAGTTTTTGCCCCGAAAACTTCTGAGAGGCTCTACTCCAGTTGGGGCAACGATGGGAGGGTCTTCTCCGTGAATCCTTCCACTCTCGTGATTTCCATGAAGGAAGCTGCTGGGGCCTCGATTTTCGTGGGCGTTGCAGCAACCTCGTTCCAGAGTGCCGTCACGGCCGGGAAGCGAGGCCAGACTGGGTCTGGACGTCGCTGCAGCATGGTGCCATGCCTCAAGCCCGCTAGGTTGTTTAGCCTAGGCGGAGAAGGGGTCGGCACGGACAGGCCTATCAACGCGGCCGCCCCGAGGATGATGGAGGGCAGGTCCTGCCTCGGGGAAATCGTCGTTGGGAGGCACTTGTTGTCATAGACCGCATGCTCGGCCCCCAGGCAACCCTCGCAGACTTCGAGCTAGTCGAAGCTGAAAATCATGCCTCGCTTGCATTTAGAACAAGTTCTTGCCATCTTGGTTGAAAAAACGTAGTGAAAAAATCTTTCATTAGCTGATGGTTTCTCTCGTTTTACATAAACTGCTTCCGTCCTATGTAAAACAAGAGAAACCATCGTTAAACAGAGGAGGTCTAAGATTTCAACTTTCTAAAACTTATGGTGCGGCCCTGCAGCTGATTCCCAGACGTTTCTCACCTGATGAGAACAGAGGAGCTTTGTTTGTGAATTAGACTAACAAGACTTTGACAGGTCCCTGCTATCAATGTGTGAGGTGTGATTTGTCAATTTACATACAGTAGGATGTGTGTGTGTGTTTCCTGTAAGGTCTGCTTTCACACCCTGAACTTTGAATGGGTCACAGGCACGTGTTATCCCAAGTATGTGTGTGTGTTAGCTTCCAATTTACATATGTTGGTGCGTGTCAGTGGATCAGCCTGTATAACTTCGCTCGCTTTCACATTTTCCTCATTGAATTGATAAAGCTCCCCGGATGGGAAGCGAAACGTCTTCTGTTACAAATAAAGTCCAGTTGTTCTGTATTGAACGCCTTTTTTTGATTTATCATGTCCTGGACGACTGAGAATCTTCTCCAGCACCTTGCAGTTTATGTAATCACATGATTGGGCAGGTTAAGTCTAAAAGCTTCTGAGTCAAATGGAGAAAAACTGAGCAAAGTTCAGATTTTAAATGCAAATACGTAGGTTCAGTTACCTGAGGGAGGCAGTTTAGTTTCTGTGTACTGGAACATACTTGTGTTGTACTTCTATACAATCTGAATGAACTGGCAACAACAAAGAGGACAAATTAACTCTTGTGCCCATGTCCTGACTGAACCAGCTGTTTTCTTTGAGGTATAACAAGTTATGTGCTAGAATTTGATTAAAGTGGGAGATTTACAGAATTGTTTAGTTTATTTGTGGATTTTGAATAAAGAGGTGGGATTTGTATTCAGCATGAGGGGAAGTTCTGTCTGAGAAGCTCAACTGAGGGAGATAAATGCTAATGAGCTCCTTTCAGTGGCAGAAAATGCAGGCTGCCAAAATGTGTTTCCTCCCACCATATTCCAGAAAGTTTGGACCAAGATGAAATACTTTTGTGAGCCTGGGGAAACACCGAGCTCCTCAACATCTTCTCCTCATTTTGGACTGAATGCAATTCATGATCTGTTTCTCATTTTTGTTGTACTTTAGCACTGTTATTTTAGCACTCCTGCTGCTAACACAGAGTGCTGAAAGGGCCAGCTACAGAACCAGATGTTTGTCTGCAACCGCAGCATGACAAAAAACATTTTATTCTTTTTTTTAATCTGACCTTCATTCTAACAAACCAACAAAGCACAGAAAGTAAACAGAGAAGCTCTACAAATACTAAATGAGAACAAACTACAACACAAACATGATCCAAAACACTCATTTTTAAACCTTCATTGATAAAAACACATGGAAGTGTGTGTGCAGACCACAAGAGAAAGCTTTTCCAGGAAATCCCCTCCTCCCATGTAAATAGGAAACCACCGTTTCTACAATTTTCAATCTGTGATGCATTGCAAGAAACAAGTACAAAAATGTTGACATCTTATCATTTGTGATGCTTGTGATGCTTGTGATGTACAAGACATTCAACTTGTCTGTAACAAAACAGAACGGCATGGACGCACTTTATGTATTTCCATATCTTGTTCCAGCAGAACATTTCTGCTGAAGATTTTATTGCATCGATTAAAAGAAATGTCAGAAAACAATGTTTTTGTGTTTACTACGGTGGATAAAACTCTACCATAGATAGAAAAATCAAAGCAAACCCTCTGTTTTCTGATTTGATCTTCTTTTTCTTCTTTTTGATCTTCTGCCTTAACTCTAAAACTTTCTCACACATTACCACACAACACAAAGATTTTAACACTGGACTCTGTGTCATCAAACGGGTTATTCACTAAACTCTCGGTCATGTGCTAATACAGTTTGCACTACTTCTCATACTTGCACTAATGTTTGTATTACATCACTGCCTATAATCATAATACTGTTTACATTCTCTGTTTACATTTATTAATACTGTTTACTTTTATTACTACTGCTTACATGTAATTACTACTGTTTACATTTTCACTACTCTAATATCTACACCACTGCTGATACATATACAGTGTGCTCTGAACGGTCTTATTTAGGGATGCCCAATGTGCCTTACTGCATATGCCACTTTTTGCCTCTATAACGACATCAACTACTACCTCATACATATACTGTGCACATTAACTCATACGCTGCTTTGCCACTTTGCAAATGTCAATACTAGAAACCTTTAGTTTATTTTAGTTATACTTTTTATACTCTTTTTTTATACTAGTATGCAAAAACTCAGGACAGTATTATGTTCATTAAATGTTTAATGTTTTAGTTTTAGAGTTGGTGTAAATTTTCATACTCTTATACCACTATGCAAAAACTCAGGACAGTGTTAGTTTTACTATTTTATGCTTATGTCTATTATTATATGTTTCAGTGTTTCAATGTTTAGATGTTTACTGTTGCACCGAGGGACTGAGAGAAACGCAATTTCGGTCCTGTGTATGTCCTGTACAGTACATATTGCAGATCTGACAATAAAGTTGACTTTGACTTTGACTTGACTTTTACAAAGACCTGAAACCGGTCCAACGTGCCATTTTAGGCTCCCAACTAGGAATTTGAAATGTATTTAGACAATACAGGTGACCCCCGATTTACGAACGAGTTAGGGAGATAAGAACGGTTCGCAGCTCGATTCTGCCGTAGCTAGGGCGTGAAAATTATATATATTTTTAAAATTATCATGCTAACGGAGCGTGCGCACACATTTAAGCATGTACAGTAGTGTACTGTAATGTTAAACATTGCTATTCACATTTACAGAATAAATAAAAATATATTTTCTTACTTTGAGATGGTCAAAGCCGACATCTTAGGTTGCCATGCGTTGATTGTTTTCGGGCCGAGCAGCGCGGGGGCCGGCGAGCCACCGCAGCTGCTCCAGACCTGTGTTAGCTAGCTGGCTAGCTTCTGCTAGCCAAGCCATGAGCTGGTGTTGGAGCGGCGGCGCGATCAATCTGCAGCTGCTGCTCCAGCCTGAGACGTCCACAGAGCTCACAGAGCGATTCCAGCTAGTAATTAATCCATATGATGCGATCCTGGTCACCAGTGTTCAAAAGGCCGGCTCCCGTGTTAGCTCCCGTGTTAGCTTCTGGAGCTAGCCAGGCCGGAGGTGTAGCCAGGCCGGCCGGAGGTGTTCGCGCGGCGGCCTGGCACGATCGGCGATAAATCCGCTGCTGCCTGAGACATCCACAAAGTTCACAGAGACGTTTCCAGCTCGTAATTAATCCATATGAAGCCATCCTGGTCACCAGTCTTCGGCCGGCTCCCGGCAGCTAACCTAAAATGGCGTCCGGTGTTCTACATTAATTTGTGACCGGAGACCCCAGTGACTGAACCTAAAATGGCGTCCGGTGTTCTACATTAATTTGTGACCGTGTAAACTGAAGACCTACTTCCTGCTTGAATGAATGCTGCCCAAGATTGCTCAAAAATGATCAGAAATGATCTTTTTTATCATAATTATTATTTATAAAGCCTTTAAAACAACCACAGCTGCAACAAAGTGATGTACACATGAAATTAAGAACATTTAAACAAAAAAACAAAAAAAACAAAAAAATATTTTTTTTTAATACAGTAATTTCATATTTTTATTAAATATGATACGTTCGTAGGTCCCGTTGTTCGTAGGTCGATGGAGTCGTAAGTAGGGGGTTTGCTGTACATGCAATATTGTTTGTATAAAAATGAGAGAGGATTCATTTAGTTATCAGCCAGTATTCATAACTGCTTCTTACATCTGTTCTCATAATATGCAGCTTTACTTTTTCTAAAGTTGATCATTAATACTAAACATTAAACAGACTTTAGGGCAATAAGCTGTCATCCAGTGAATATCATTTTTAGAGAAGGCCTTGTGTTTTTGTAGGTCAATCCCAAACCATGTTCTGCTGTGGGGTTTCTGTCTTTTCTGCACCTCCTTCCTTGTGTTCTGCTCCTGTCACACCTGTCCTGAATCCCAGTCACCCCAGGTGTTTCCCACACAGTCTTGTTAGCGTTCTATATATAGTCCACTCCTCTGGTATCCTTTCACGGTGTCATGGTCTGTGTCTGTTCTGCGTACCGTCATCTCCCTGTAAGTTTTGCTGCCCTGTCAGCCTTTTGTTTTGTTTCTTTAAAAATAAATTATGAAATTATTTAATCATTTGGCACTCCGTTGCCTTCCTGCATGTGGGTTCAACTCCTAAACAGCAGATCATGTCATTTGCTCAAGTTACGAGTTTGTAAAAAAAAAAAGAAAAAAAAAATGCCCTCAACAGACCAACCTGAGAAAAATAATATTTTTGAGAGAAAAAAAAAAGTTGATCTTCTATTTTGACCAACCAAAAACAGCCAGATAACGTTTTAGTCTTTGTGTGTGTGTGTGTGTGTGGTGTGTGTGTGTGTGTGTGTGCTCTCCTTTGTCTGTACTGTTAGCAAAATATCTCATAGATCTTAGATGTTCAGGCTGCTGTTTGATACACCGTATTTACATTATTATTTAGCGTATATATTAGATCCTTGTACCGTTTCTTTTTATACTACCGTACTTTCCGCCTGATAAGTCACATCAGTCCAATTATGTCCGATAAAGTGGAAAAATCCATAAACGTGTCACACCGCCATATACGTCGCATCTATTATGCGTCACTGCTGATGCGTCGCATATGTTATGCGTCACCGCTGACAACCCGGAAATGTGGGCCGGTGTTTTGCCAAAAATGGAAAGGCTGCGAAATGGCTGCAGGAGCATGCACGGAAGGACTTTAACAAGATTAACTCAGCAAAAACAATTATTTGTTTGCTGAAAATTATAGCAAAGATGTGTCTGAGCTGAACTTTTCCTTAATAAATGCACGTAATGGTCAAATAAGATGAATAAAAAAAAAATAGTTTTGCTACGTCCGTGCTGCGAAGCGAGCACGCGCAGCTAGCGGATTCGCTTCATTTCTTTAAAATAAACACCTAAAAAATACATTTGTTTGCTGACATTACAGTAAAAGTGTTTCTGAGCTGAACTTTTCATTTAAAAATTAACGTAATGTTCAAATCAGCTGGATTTAAATAGTTTCGCTTAGACGGTCTTCCAAATGTGCACGCGCGCTGCAAAAATAAATGATAAATAAATCGAATTTTAACTCAAACATCTCCTAAAGCTAATCAATTATAAACGTCCATCCAGTGATTACTTTCTGTAAGTTTCATCAAAATCTGTCCTGTGCTTCTTGACCTATTTTGCTAAACAAACACTGAGCTAACAGTAGTTCATACCTCCAGAGAGCAGGAGGCCGTGCTGTGACAGAGTGAGTCCGACCAGATGAGTCTGCTGTCGGACACATGAGCTGGGAACGGTCGGTGGACCCTAGCGGCCGAAAGTGGTACTGCGCCCCTAGCTGCCGAAAGTGATGCTGTTCCATTTTTTTTGCCAGAATGAATGAAAACGGTCATATCTCAGCCAAAAATTGGTCTAAAATATGGGAAAAAAATCCCTAAATATGTCGCTTCGCCTAGAAGTCGCAGGGCATGCAAATTAGATAAAAAAGTGCGACTTATAGGCTGGAAAATACGGTTGTTGTTTTTTTGCTATTTTTGGGTGTAACTGGGACCTTGAGTACACAATTTTGTTCCACCTCATGTATCACATGTGATGCGAATGACAGTAGAACCTTGAACAGATTGTAATGTACCATTGAATTCATTGTGTTGACATTAACTTTTTGAGTCAAGCTGATTTATGATGGCCACCACAGCAAAGCAACCTTCACAAATGTTGATCTAAGACTGAAGAAGTCTTTTGGATGAAAGACAAAATGTTTCTACATTTTTTTTGTTTTTTGAACCCGTCCAGAGGACTTTGTTAGTGGTTGAGAGTTTTCCCCACCAGATGCATTTTAATGAAACTCTAAGAAAGTATTCACTTGTACATCTACAACTGATAAACCTTTGTGGTTATGACTGCCACAGTCAATCAACCTATTCTCACACAGGAATGACTATACCTCCATAAAATTGGTAAATATTTAAGCAGTGGTAGTACCTGACGGTCATCTACAAACAAAAACTCCAAGTGTTAAAGGTTCAGTATGCAGTTTCTGTAGAACTGCAGCAGTTAGAAATATTTTCAACAGGCAAAGCATTCTGATCCCTCCCCCTCAGAGCCATATGTGGCTCTGCCCCCTTGTGGTCTGTTGAATTTCAAATTCAAGCTCTGTTTTTATTGGCTGATTCAAATTCAAGCTCTGTTTTTATTGGCTGGTTACAAACTCTGTTTTTATTGGCTGGAAAATGGCGGGTCACCTTTTCTTTTTAGAAATGCTTATTTACCACCTGGAGAAGCAAGGGGACAATATTTTTTTTATTTTTTTTCAGAGATTACCTGGCTAACATCAGTCTGTCAGGAGGTAGTGACAGAGTGAAGAAATATGTTCATAAAAAAAGCTACATACTGCAGCTTTAACGGATCATAGGAAATCACAATATGACATGAGGGTGTGTCATTTCTCAACATCAGATGGTCTTAGTCTGAAATTGTGGTGTGAAAATGTGATATTGGAGGAATTTTAAACTTTAAACTTACATAAAATTACAGCTAAAACAAAACTCAAGACAATATTCAATTTATAAAAGTATGTTTTCCCATTTTGTTTTTGCACTACTCCAAATAAAATAAATTGTTTAACCTTTGTTGTGAAAGTGGCTTTAAATCCTTGACAAGAAATGTGAGTAAAACCATTTTGTCAGACAGAGAAACGCAGAATTGCTTGTTAGATGCAATTATTCTTTATGTTGTAATTATGTTCTGAATGTGACAGCTGCACTGTGTATCCATGGATGAAGGCAGCAAAGCCTAAAGGCAGTGCAAAGGAAAGGTAAATCAGAGCAATATTGTGCAGTTAATCTTCTCTCTCGTTACCGTGCTTCCTGCCAGTGGCGATGTATGGGCTTCTTTAAATAGCACTGATTAATTAGGGTTTTTAATTGGACGGGTGTTGGTGGCAGCTACACACTCTGTCTTCCCTCAACCAGTCATTTAGGGGAGTACACATGTCAAAAGGACACCCGGCACTGTCTGTCCATCAGTGCTCGCCTCTTCTGTATCGACTTAACAGCCTCAACCATCACTATATCCTCTCTGTGTAGGTGACAGGGGTCTTGCTTTTGTCTTGCTGCCAACATCCCATGTTTTTTTTCTTCACTTTCTCTCCTTTGTTGCTCTTTCTGTGTAGTTGCATCACTATTTAATTTCTTTGTATTTTGAATAATTCGCATTTCATGTATTCACTCCTGTGCCAGATCTTTTGCTGTGGTTTCCTTGCATTGCTTTGCGTCACGGTGGGACTTCCTTATGATGCCTGCTTTTACTAGATTTATCAGTGATTTCAAGTCTTCCCTTTCTTACGGTGGCCGTGAGGTGTAAATGAACGGTTAAAAAATAAATAAATAAATAAATGAATTACATAAACAGAATTACATAAAAAAACAGAATTACATTAAAAAAACAGAAGTACATTTGAAAAAAAAACAGAAGTACATTTGAAAAAAAAAACAGAAGTACATTTGAAGAAAAAAAACAATTTGAAAAAAACAGAAGTACATTTGAAAAAACAGAAGTACATTTGGAAAAAACA
>JBBPBX010038035.1:18046-30605 GCA_038048925.1 Garcialebias charrua
CAGAAGTACATTTGAAAAAAAAAAAAACAGAAGTACATAAAAAAAGAGATTGCATTAAGCCAAAACAGAAGTGGCTGAAGGAGAAGTGGCCTGGATCACATGTGAAAAAACAGAATAACATTTGAAAAAGGGAATTACATTAAGCCAAAGTGGAAGTGGTCAAAGCAGAAGTGGCCAGAATAACATTTGAAATGACGGAATTACATTTGAAAAAGCAAAATTACATTTGAAAAAACAATTACATTTGAAAAAAATGTAATAAGCATAATAAATAACTTAAAGTAAAAATATATATATAAAAAAAAATACCACCACTTCCGGTTTTGCTTAATGTATTTCTGTTTTGTTCAAATGTAATTTCTCTTTTTCAATTGCAATTTCGTTTTTTCAATTGAAATTCTGTTTTTTCACATGTGATTCTGGTGTCTTCCGCTTTGGTTTAACGCAATTCAGTTTTTTTCAAAAGTAATTCAGTTTTTTCAAATGTAATTCAGTTTTTCAAATGTAATTCAGTTTTTTCAAATGTAATTCTGTTTTTTTCACATGTGATTCTGGTGTCTTCCGCTTTGGTTTAACGCAAATCAGTTTTTTTCAAAAGTAATTCAGTTTTTTCAAATGTAATTCAGTTTTTTCAAATGTAATTCAGTTTTTTCAAATGTAATTCTGTTTTTTCAAATTTAATTCTGTTTTTTTTTCATGTGTGATTCTGGTGTCTTCCACTTTGGCTTAATGTAATTCAGTTTTTTCAAATGTAATTCAATTTTTGCAAAAGTAATTTAATTTTTTCAAATGTAATTCTGTTTTTTCAAATGTAATTCAATTTTTTCAAATGTATTTCAGTTTTTTCCAACGTTGTTCATTTGCACCTCACGTCCACTGTACTTTCTTGCTTTACACGTTGTCTTTCTGTTTTGTTGAGCTTCTAGAGAACTGTAAGTTTTAATATTTTGCTGGTGTAAGGTTGATGTTTTGTGTCAGCCACAACTGCTGAGCACAGCTCCCTGAGCCTACATGCACTTTCTAACGTGCCTCTTGTGTATCGGCTGCTTGTTTTCTTGCTGCTTCTGCTTTTTAAGGACAGCAGTAAACTTTCTAGTACACTCGTAGTGATTCTGGCTCAGCATTTGTAGTAATTTCCATTAAAAAATATGAAATAATTTTTCCCTGTTTCAGTACATCTTTTCTTTGCAAAACAGCTTGCACAGAGCTTGTTTTGTCTTTTCATTGAGCTATTTTGCACCCTCTTTCATTCTCCAAGTGGCTTCTGAGCCAAGCAAATAGCATTGCTTGGCCTTTTCCACTTTCTGCAGCCTTCTTGGGTATGCACAGTGGTCCCTGTTGATTGATGAGTGGGCAAGGGCAGTGGAAATCTATCCCCAGGTTACAATGCTGCTCTGGTGATGGATAGCCCCTTAGAGGTCTTTGCAGGACTGATGGGTTAGGGCCAGTTTACACGGCGCGTATTTTGAGTGTAACCGCTACTTTCTCTTTGCGACTTTGCTTATCGCCTACACGACACCGCTGGCCCCCCTCTATGACACCGATAGTTTTCTGAGCCTGCTCCCAAAGTGGAACTTTTTCGCTGCACCCCCGCTGATAATATAAACATCTCCTGCTGATCTTTTGTGTCAACCACATGCGCGCAGCCCGCATGCGCGGGGCAGGCTGACATTTCACGTGTCACGTTGCAAAATATAACAGTTTAACAATAATAAACAGTATTTATGTTGGCGTGGGAGATGTTTAAATTTATCTGAACTGTACAGTATCTATCTGGACTCGTTACATTTTTTAAACAGTGCGTAACGTGCTGTGAAAATGAAGACACCAGGTTTATTTTTTATTTATTTATTCAGCAGCACAAATTTTACAACACAAACACTGAGAATTAAACTGAACACACTATTAAAAACACGTGAACCGAACTGTAACTACTGGACTCTTGCTGTGTGTTCATCTGGACCCATCAGAACCGCCGAACCGTCTGCCTGTTTGTTGGAACGAGTCGACAGCTTCTGCACCTGGCAGAAATAAATAAATAAATAAATAAATAAAAACTCCGTTGTTGTGTGATCAAAGTAAACACAAGCAAACATATAAGAACGTTGATTTACCTGCTGTAAGTCAGCTGTTCATCACGGAGTAAAGTCAGACTTCATCCTCATCGACTCGGTTCTGGTCCACAGTCAGCAACTGGTGCAGCTTGTTAGATGAAAAGAGTCCCGCTTGGTGTCAAATAGTGTCGACTCTTATCCAAAATCCAGCTTTAACTTGTTGTTGTTAGCTCAACTTTTAGCACAAAAGAAACTAGCAGACTGCCAGCAGAGTGACGCAACACACATGCGCAGTGGGTGAAGGTTCAGCAGGACGCATGCGCAGTGGGTGAAGGTTCAGCAGGACGCATGCGCAGTGGGTGTAAGCGGGGGGGCATGAGGGAAGGGGGAGATTCGAGCAGATCCATGTCAGATCCGTGTCAACGCAAAACTTTTAAACTAATTAACATGCCCAAAAGTTACGTTTCCCCCACACAGTGTCCGTGTAAACAGGGCCCAAATGTGAAATCAGCTGGTCTGAGCTGGATTTAAAAACAGCGAACCTCACAGCTAAATGCAGCTACATCCAGAGCAGGGGGCGGGCAGCGACAGAGTCAGTCTGACCAGAGGAGGCTTTTTTCGGTCACATGAGCTAGAAACGTCTGGAAGTGGCCCTCCTCTTCCTCTTCGCTCTCTGAGTCCTCTGCTGCTGCCCATAGCCTAAAGCCAGGAGTGGGAGGCAGAAGACAGATAAGGAAAGAAAAGACAGAGTACAAAAGATGAGTAGAAGAAAACAATAAAATTGTGGCACAAAGGCTTTTTCTTCAAATGCACAAAAAAAATTATATTAGATGGGCCGTGTGATACTGTCACCAGGATTACAGTAGTTTGTGGTTGTTGCATAAACAGTCGAATGAAACATTTGTTTCTTTCTCAGCTGCACACAAAACTGCACATTCACAAGAATAAGATGAACAATCCTCCAAACCAGGGATCCCCTACTTGAACCATTAATATTTATCACTTTACTCTGTGGAAGATATACTGTAATCCATAGACCAAAAAACAAGGTAGGCACAGGCCTAAATTAGGGAGTTGCATGTCACCCGGTTCGTTTGATGCCAACGTTTTAAACCAAGATCATGGAGAAATTATGATTTATTTATAATTTGCTCAGTGTTTTATGAATAAAAATGATTACAGACAGGTAGATATTACTCCAAATAGTTAATGGTAAAGTTTTAAACAGTGATCTTGTGCAATCTGGAGCTCAAAATGTATGCTGAAGATCACTCTGTCACCACTACACAAATTAGTAATAAAAACCTGTAAACCTGTCTATAGTCATAACTATTTTTGTGTTTTTAAGATTAGTTTTACATGGCAGCTATTGAATTGAGTTGACTCCAAAGGTTTATCACTCATATGTTGATCTAATCATTATTTTCTGCAAGTTAATTAAAAAAATTGGTCAGTGGTTTATAAGATAATATGCTACCAGACACACTAAACACACACCAACACATGGACAAAAATAGCAGGGCTGCCAACTTTTCAAAAAGCCAAAGAGTGAGAATTTTGTTTGTGTGTGTGTGTGTGGGGGGGGAGGGGGGGGTGCGGCAACGCGGCGGCAGCGCGGCGGCAACGCGGCAACAGGGTTTGATTGTGCTGGTGAGCTTCACCTGCCCTCATCCTGTTGGCTACATCCTACAATAGAAATTGACTGAAAATGACTCCCTACACTCTACTTTATAGATCTGTGTCAGATTGAAATACTATTTCATATTTGAATATGTATGGAGGACCGAAACTGACATAGTTAGAAATAAAAAGTAGAAAGAAATATATTAATGGATGAATAAATAACTAAAACATATAAAAACCAATAAATAACTTAAAATGCACCAATTAAATAAAAAAGGAAACCTTTCCTGGATCAGCTCTTCTCCTATTGGTCAACAGACAGGATAAAGCAGAATCCACATGCAGATGTCTGTGCTGCCTCAGTTTAGTTTAAGGTTTAGTTTAAAACAAAAGCACAGGTGTTTTCCTGTTTGCTTTGTTTTAAACTAAACTTTAAACTTTAAGTGCATATATTCATTTAATGGTCTATTTATATATTTCTGCTTTTATTTCTAATAATGTCAGTAAGTCCTCCATAAATGTTAGTATTTACCACCTTTTTGACTGTGTTTTAACTGTTACTGTACATTGTATGAAGAGCATTTTATGATGTAGGTTTAGTCAAAAATGACAAGAGGAAAGTTAGAGACATTCTTCATTTTCCAGTGGGTTTAGCAGAAAATGTACATATCAACAGCGAAACAGCAACAAAACACATAAATACACAGTGCCTAAATGGTAAGCAGATGAGTTGTAAACAATTGAATTTTAAGTGTTTTGAACTGTGTTCACACAAAAAGCTGGGAACAGCTGGAATTCCTCAAGTCTCATATTTTGTGTGACTGGTTGTACAGGCCTGTGGCCTTTCTTAGAGGCCTTGATGATTTTGTGTGACTGGTTGTACAGGCCTGTGGCCTTCTTAGAGGCCTTGATGATTGTAGATGACGGCTCCCACTTCAAGCATGGCTCCAAATCAGCCCTCTTTATAGCCATGATGGAGGAGAGGGTACCATCTAGTGCCAAGCTATTCCTAGTCTTTGTTTTGTTGAGGCCCACCACCGAAAAAACCCTCTCTGCATCAGCATTCGAATGTGGGAGGACGAGGACCAGCTTTGAGGTGCAGCAAGCCTTGGAAATCTGAGTACTCCTGTCAACTGTGACAAATGAAACAAGAATACAATGAAAATATGTGACGTTTTCTTTTAAGTCCTTTAGCCAATTGATCCCTGTATCACTGTATCTTCCATAGTGCTTCAAATGTACAGGTATCAGTAATGTTTGAGAGGCTATTTCTACTGTGTTCTTGGTGTTAAAAAATAAGCTTTACCTTATCTTTCCATATAGCCATTTCAGCCCAGAAACTCTCCATTTCAAATTCTTCTGGGTGCTGCAGTGGTGGCAACGTCATTGTCTGGTACTCCAGAAACTCCTCTGCCAGTAGCTCATGCTCCTCTGGTCCATGGTAGGGGAGCAGGTGGGGAAACCTATGTATGAGCAAAGAGTTACACGTTTTTTATTTTCTGATAGTCATCAACCAACAGCAGAAAATAAATAAAAGCATTTTAAAAGAAAAGCCACATAGGGAAATCTCATTTACATAAAGACAAAATGCCTTGTAAAATTCAAGATAAGTAGTAATTATTGAAAAACCCTAACCTCTCAACAAAGTAAAGGACGTCATCTATGCTGCATTCAGACCTCTGTCGAACATCAACATACGTTACATGTCTCAGTAGTGGTTCCTGTAGGGGCAGCTTCTTTATGGCATAGTCTACAGCTCTGAGCAGAAATGTTAAAGCAGCCTCATGGAAGTTATTTGTTGTGGTGTGATGTCTCCATCATCTAGCAACTTGTTCAGCTTAGCCCTGGTGGTGAAGCCAATGTTCAGCTTTCTTCCTGCCAAACAAATAGAGCTAACATAAATACTGTTATGCTAATGATCAGAGAGACATATTGGACAAGAAGTCATGTTAGGCTGATTGGTAACTCTAAATTGACCCTGGGTGTGAGTGAAACAGGTCCCTCTTGTAAATGAGTCCCCGTGGCTCAACGAGGCTAGCCTGTATAAATAAAGGTTGAATGAATGTGGTGTTGGGCTACTGGGAAAGTCATTCTTAATAAAATTAATAAAACTTAGCAGGTTTCTCATCAGGAGGTGAGCACCATATTGGGTTCCCCCATACTCACTTGTAATATTAGTTATCAAAAATAATCATGAATAATTTGCTGAGAGTTGCTGCTCTTGGGGGACACTGTTTGTTGCTGTTCTTCTTCCTGTCCTGTCTCCTGGTCTTCCATGTATTCTTCTGTTGCTCTTCTTTCTGCTTGTTGCTGTTCTGTTGGTTGTGTTTCTCTCTGTCTTTTCTGATTTTGTTCGTTTGTTAAATAAAACAAAATGCTTTGCTTTTGTCCCACCGATGGTCTTATTTTACTGGACATTTTAGAATCCTTTAAAGGATTTAAATGGTTAATCATCATGCTGGTTTAATAAATGTACTCAGTTAACAAGATACCATTATCTACTTGTGTTTATTCTTAATTTTCAATTCAATCTTACCTGCTCTTGGTGCTGCTAGGCAGACATCCGGCTAGCCAAACGTGCTAAATAAACCATATACAGTACAGTAATATGGTTCATTTAGCACGTTTGGCTATCACACTTTATTTCCCTAGTTTCTCTGCTCTGTGCATCTAATTTTTCCTTTCTTTCTAACATGTTTGATATTAATGTAATTTAATCCACTCACCTTTCCTCCTGGGAAGAGTCAGACCGCAAACACCGAGCTACATCAGCTTCGTCAGTAACTTTCTGCTGCTCTCTGTGGAAACTTCCTGCAAACTGTTGCAGGTAGATGGAAGGTTGGAGCAAAAATACGGACTGGATAACAACGTGGATGTGCTTCACAAGGGTTGTGGTGAAAACGTGGAGCGGACTACTGTACAGGTAGTCCCCGATTTACGAGCGCTCTGATCTGCGAGGTTCCAGACTTACGAGCTGCACATTTTTGGAAAAAACGAAAAAAATACTGAGTTTTCATGTGTTTTTTCACTTCAGTTAGCAAGTTAAGCATATAAACACACGTTTCCGATCATTTTTATGCACTCAAAAGTAGTTTTTAGATGAAAATAGAGTGTTTTTAGGTGCGCTAGCGAAAACCGTTCCAATTTACGAGCGGATTTCCGGATTTACGAGCGAAATGGCGGCCGTTCCAAATTACGAGATTTCCGGTTTACGAGCGCCTCGTTGTGACGGATCTCGCTCGTAAATCGGGGACTACCTGTATTTTCCAAATACAGTACGGAAGTGGAACGGAGTTGAGATTTTGACGTTGGTCAGTTTTCAGCGTGAGGAATGTGAATGCGGCGTGAGAGCGTGTGAAAACCCTCGAATGCGTGTGTCTCAAACTCGTGAGAGTTGGCAGCCCTGCGTATGATCTGCCCACCTTTTGGTGGCGTATTGTACTAAGAAAGTTGAGTTTATATTAAAACAGATGTTTGTGAGAGAAATGAACAGATTTCCTCAGAGAAAGGGAACTAAAGTTTGATACGTGTGTTCTGCTTGTGACAAACTGTATTTGAGCATAATCTGAAATTAGTGTTTGTGTGTCAGACACTTGGGAGATGTATTGAATCATCCTCCTGCAGAGATTTTAAATTAAAATCAGTCATTATGAAGAGCGGGTAGGATGTGGAAACTGACAGAAAGTAATATAATTTGTACATTTAATATCACAGGAGATGCAGCAGATGTTTTGGAAGGCAGGCAAGGACTGAAGAAGTATTAAGTCTGACAGGTGTAGCTTTATGAAAATGTATGACTTGCCCTCTTCTTACTTTAACAAGTACTTCTGCACTCACCTTAAATGCACTTATCATATTGATGAAAGAAACTTTGTGATGAACCTCTCAATAAACTTTGAAATGCTGGTTTCCTCCCCAGACTATTGAAATATCCATTATTGTATATCTTCTCAACATAAAACTTGGCCAGCTTCCATGCATCCATCCATTAAAATGTGCGAACATTCCTTTATGACCACTCTTTATCTTTCTTTTAGGCAAGATAACCACATCACAACCCATCACAACAGAAGCAGCTCCCATGCACATAAAACAAAACCAATAGAAAGAAAAACACCTGTAATTTGCTCTATCTGTGCCACAGGTTTGCTCTGAAGCAATAAAGCACCAGGTAGTATCACATGGGGCGAGCTTCTGCACTCAAGGAAATGTTGTGATTTAGTTGTCAGCACTGGAGCAGATTCACTTAGTGTGAATGTGAGAAATTATCAGACAAATCAGTGCATGATCCGTTTTGTGCTGGATGACAATTTCACAGACATGATGATCAGCGGCGCCACAAGTCGGACATGAAGCTAGCAGATCTGTCAGTTGAGACGAGCACTACATGAGGTTTTACATTCATCCAACCTTTATTTGTACAAGTTAATCCCATTGATCCTCGGGGACTCATTTACAAGAGAGACCTGACTTTAACAAAGAGTGATGATAACAGTAGACAACAAAGACAATAATAGACAATCATAAAGGATGCATACAAGTTGAGTTTTTTTTTTTAAACAAATGAAAATTAAATGGTGTTTAAAAGAAAATGTAACAAAAAAACAGCTAAGTTGTAGGGTGGTGTAGAAAACTAAAAACAGGAACATGTCTGCATTGGTTTTTGCCAGGAACTTGGCAGATGTTTGAAGCCACTTAGAGGTCAAGAGCGTCAGATCTTTTTTGCAAGATGTACCAGGAAACAGGAGCGGAGTAGGAGAAGGCTCTTTTGCCTAGTTCAGTCTGCACTTTGGGAACACTGCATGTAATAATGTCCTGAGAGTGCATGCTGTAGCTGCACTCACGCAGAGACATGTAGGAGGAGATGTAAGAAGGCAACAGATCGAGAAGTGATTTAAAGATGAAAATGTACCAGTGGGAGAGTCTGTATAAAGTGAATGATGTCCAATTAACAGTGAATACAGGGTGCAGTGGTGGGTACGATAATCATAGCCAGTTATGAATCTTAGTGCACCATGGTAGCATCCAGCATCTGACCAGACCAGAAATGGTAAATGGACTGTATTTATATAACCCCTTTCTATCTTATTGAGATACTCAAAGCGCTTTAAAACATAATCTGTGTCCTCATTTATACATTCATACAGCACTTTACTATATCTCTACAAAGAACAATCAATGCTTTGTCGCATTCATACACCAATGGGACAAACATCGTAGGCAATGAGGGGTTCAGTGTCTTGTCCAGGGACACTTTGGCATGTGACTGCTGGTGGAATCGAACCCCCTACTCTTGCACTGGAGGACGACTGCTCTAACCACTTAGCCACAGCCGCCCAAAAAGTTAAACAATAAACAAAAAAATAAACAATTACTCAGTGAGTCCTGAGTCTACACTGGGATGTGCTCCCAGAGGGACATACCTGGAAAACTTCCAATGAGAGGTGCTTTGGAGGCTTCTTAATCAAGTACCCAAACCATTGTTTGACTCCTGCACTCTCCCCAGATGACAGAACTTCCACATATCTCCAAAGTTGAGCCCAGCAATCTGACAAGATATCACTATTTCAGTCATGATCCACATCTCATGACCATAGATCAAGTCTGAAATGACATCTTTGTTTTAACTTGTTAAAAAAAAAAAAAACACCTGTATTTATCTTTTAGGGTGGCCGTGGTGTAGTGGTAATGGCAGTCGCCCCCTGATCGGAAGGTTGGAGGTTCGAATCCCGGTTCCCCACACCATGTGTCGTTGTGTCCCTGGGCAAGACACTTAACCCCAAGTTGCTCCCGGTAGGACTGGAAAACGCCTTGCATGGCAGTCTGCCGCTACCATTGTATGAATGTGTGTATGAATGGGTGGATGGCTGGTATTGTAAAGGGCTTTGGGGCCCCTCATAGGGGGCTGGAAAGCGCTATATAAATAAGCTCCATTTACCATTTTATAATTGTGTATTGTTGATTGTCCAAGGAAAATCTACTGTTGCTGTTGTCATCATTCTTTGTTTGTAGCCAGGTCTCTCTTGTAAATGAGTCCTCGAGGCTCAATGGGGTTAACCTGCCTAAATAAAGGTTGAATGAATGAAAAAAAAAAGTACGGTAAACAGACCAGTAAATAGAGAGCATTGCGTTTTATTTCTTCACCACAACAAACTGGATCAACTTCCTCATTACAGCGAACAAGGCCCTAGTCCATCAATCCATCTTCTGCCCCAACCCATAGTCAGTCATTTACAAGACTTCCAGATGCTTGAACTTCTCAGCCAACATGTCCTGGTTGTCTCAGCTTGAGGCAGGAACTCACCCTCAACCTGGAAGGAGCATTTTCCATTTTTCCATTTGAGAGCCATGGCCTCAGACATAGATGATCCAACTTTCATCCCAGCTGCTTCCCACTTGGCAGCAAACTACCCAAGTGCATGCTGAAAGTCATGACTTACAGAAACCAACTGCACCTCATTATCTGCGAAAAGCAGAGATGATACCCAAACCTGACACTCACCTCTCTACGTCTGCACCCTGACATCCTGTCCATGAACGCCACAAACACAAATGGAGGACAAGACACAGCCCTCGTACAATCCAACCTGCACGGGGAACAAGCTCAACTTTCTTCTGAGGACACAGGATTTGCTTTGGTCATTATAGCCTTTAAACGTAACCCTGGAACCCTCACAGAATGCCTCTATAGGAACACAGTCGTAAGCCTCCTCTGAATCTACATCAGAATAAAATAAAAACTACAATGCATGAATGTGTAGTAAGAGAAGCATAAATCATTACACAGCTACAACTCATCTATTTCTTTTATTTTCATTGGCTCTTTCTTGCCCCACTTGGTCTCCATTAGATGTTATGGTAGATATAAAGTTTTTTAATGAATATAGGGAGTTTACTGCTGTGATCAAACAGAAACCATGCTTCAGTCACCCTGTATTTGTGGGAATTCTGGAGTTTTTCCATTCACTGCTCTTTTGCAGCTCCTGAGTGAAGCCAATTACCACCAGCTGCCTTCCATCAGCTGATGAGGTTCTCCAGTACTTATGAGTTGCTGCTAGAACATTGTCCATATTATGGTACCATGTCCAGCACTAGTGAAATCTAGTGTCCTTGTGTTAACACAAACCTTTACTCTCTTTGTGTTCTTTGTAGCTCCTTCTATCAGTTATATGCTTCCAAGATACCTCAAGACAACACCTTGTCTCTGATCCCTAAGTCCTCCTTGGATCCAACCCCTGGAACTGCCTGCAACAAATCCATAACCAACAACTAAACATCTCTTCATCCAGCCTTAAGGTCTGTCCTGAAACGCTCATTCATCCTTCTCCACTTCCCTGGAATCGGCTTCATTCCTATAAAGAGAACATCAAGTCAGCAACATCAGTTATATCTCTGGATAGCAACCACGTCCCATGTTCTCACCATCTCCTGCAGCTCCCTCCTGTGAATCACCTTTTTGGAAATAAACACTTAACTAGTTATAAACTGTTTGGTCTCTCGTGCCTCAGTTGAAACTCTGGGCATTTCTAAACTTGATCATATTTAGTTTTTTAATAGCTGCAGAGGACAGACCTATGTGTGTCTTGGGCTTGCATGGCAGGAAACCAGGCATGAGATGAGGGTATTGGAAGAAACAAGCAGGACATAACGGCTGTATTGTGATGGAAGGCCGCCCAGAACGAAGATATTTCAGGGATTGGGGATTTGGAGGAAAACGTGTAATGTTTGTTTAAAGCACATAAAGGTATCAGAGCCCGTTTTAAATGAAGAAACAAAACAAAACACACAGAGCAGCCATAAATTTAAAACCCAGCTGCTACAAAGCAAGATGCTGAAAATGCCTCACAGGTGGAGGAACGGCGTGTGAAATCTATACGCTTCAGCCGACATTCAATCAGAGACGACTTGTCAGCTTTCTCTTTCATAATGTGAGAAGTAGCCTGTCAGCAGCTGTTTAGTTCCTGTGGATGGGCAGGGGATTTATAATACACCTGCCCTCTCTGAGCTGCGTGCTTGATCTCTGATGTGGACGACGCACTGCACTCATTTGGCGTTAGACCAGAAAAGGAACCGCAGTGGCAGAGATCTTCTACCGCCGTGGCCGCCATTTGATGTATGGAGTCGTCCTATGGCTGCGGAGAGAAGAGGAAAGCAATTTGTGTCTCAGCTTGGGGGCTTCTCTTCTCTTGAGTACCCCGGTTTTGCTTCACTTCTGCCATTGCTTTTGTCTGAGGATGCATGACGAGCAGTGAGCTTCCTCTGATCATACACTTGTGATGTGTAGAGGCTTTTTGGCCTCTTCAGAAGAGCGTGTTCAAGGCAGAGTGTGAACGAGTGGAGGTTTTATTTACCATGCACGAGTGGGACATGCAGCTTACTGAGGAGGAGGAGGAAATGGATGTTTGTATTTTTGGACATAATTGATTGAAGAGCTGTTTGAGCTCACAGAAATAAAAGAGGAAAACTTGTTGGCAGTTGCAGCTTCACGATGCTGCGCCTAAATTTTCCCACAAGCGCCTCAGTATAAATATTTATCTCCAGCAGTGTTCTGTGTATCAACAGTTGAGGCACTTTCATGTGCGCAGTTATTAAAATGAGATTACATTCGGTGTGTGAGCAGCTTTGCGTTCGCAGCCATGGCCGTTACTTTGAATTCATTCATCCAGGGGGCGCAACTTGTTCTTCGTGACTTTTTATTTTATATGGGGAATTTTCACCTAAAGGTTTTCTTAATACAAACTACATCTTTTTACACTTACATTTTACAACTGTTCATTCAATGTGTTGGCCTGCCTTTTATGCATTTACAGGATTACAGATGATAAAATCTCCTTCACATTCCGAGAACCAAATTAAGGACCATGGGTGACCGGGCTTTCAGT
>JBBPBX010038036.1:15374-30604 GCA_038048925.1 Garcialebias charrua
TTTGGGTCATGGGGTTCGCCGGTGCCCTTGTCCAGCAATCACTGTGCGAGGGGCGGGGTACACCCTGGATGAGTTGCAAGTCCATCACAGGGCCACATAGAGACAAACAACCATTCACTCTCTCACTCACTCACAATTTAGAGTCACCAATCAACCTAACATTCATGTTTTTGGACTGTGGGAGGAAACCGGAGTACCCGGAGAAAACCCATGCATGCATGGCGAGAACTTGCAAACTCCACCCAGAAAGGCCCCTGGGCTGGGATTTGAACCAGGGACCTGCTTGCTGAGAGGCAGCCGCTCTACCAGTTGCGCCACAATGCTGCCCAACGCTATATCAGATTCACACACAAAAAAAAGTAATTTATTATTTACAAAAAAAAAAAAGAGCAACAAAACATCGGGAGCGTATATTTATGCTCCTACCATTTATCATGCTGCAAATAAGTCACAGGAAAAACAAAACTATTATTAAGATGCAAAAGTGAAAGAAATGTGAGGCACGTAAAAACAAAGCTAAAAACAGTACCGCCCACCCCGCTGTTTTTAGTTTTGTTTTATTTAATCCACCACCGTGGATTAAATAACCAGGCGGGCGGTCAACGTTAGAGTTGCTTTCAGGCCTGAAAAAATCTGACCCGGACCGAACCCATATAATTTTTTCCGAGCCCGACCCTAAACCGACCAATTAACTGTGATTACAGTCCCAACCCTCCAACCCACACACCCAATTTTTTAAAATTAAGCTTTTACTGCTTTTGTAAGCAAATCAGTTTGACATGATTTAAAAACGCGTTTCAAAGATATGAAAATATAAGATTTCTTGTTTATTAAAACGAGTCAGTGGATTATTACAGTTACAGTATTACAATATTATACAGTAGTTATTATAGTTATTGATTGTTGTCGGCCACGCGCATCCGCTGACACAGCGGCTGGGTCCAGTGAAGCCGCAGGTGGGTCACTGACCGTGATCCATCTGGACTTATCTGTTCCTCTTTCAACCGTCCGGTCGGTGCACGGTCAAACAGCCGCGAGTGGCTGGTGGTGATCCAAATTACTTTGTAGATTGTCAGCCTGCACATCCGCTGATGCAATCAGAAGCCCGACGCCGACCTGGCCCGCCCATCCAGCGCATTACTTTGGCTCAGCCTGAGCTGGGAGCGGGCCTGGGTTAGAATTGACAGCTCTAACACCGCCCACCCCACTGTTTTTAGTTTTATTCTATTTAATCCACCATGGATTCTATAAAACAAAACTAAAAACAGTGACTAGTCAACGTGAAATTTAAAAACTTGCGAGATGTCCTAGAATCGACTAGTCGACAAGAGTGGCCCCTCTGTGGCTCAGACTGACTTGAGGAGTGAGAGGTCAATCTGCATGTGTCAATCTGCAAAATTCGAATTTACAGAAGACCTCAGCTTCATAACTTGAATTCCACACTCCTTGTTTCTTTGAACTAAGAAAGCTCATCGGATGAGAAGCGAAACGTCTTCATCTACAGAACAGAAGTCCAGTTGTTTTAGCTTTTAGTCTTTCTTGGATTGCCCACTAGGGGGTGCGAATCTCTCAGTGTCTGGAGGAATCAATTCGATTCCAATTTTTGGTGTCACGATTCGATTCAAAATCGATTTTTCGATTCAGAAACGATTTTTGATTCAGAAACGATTTTTCTATTAAAATGGTCATAAATTTAGTTTCAGTTTTGTAACTGACAAGCTGAAAAGAATAAACAACAATGTAAACAAATGGAACATTTATTTAAAACAATAATTTTAAACTGAAAACATTAAACAACAATGTAAACAAATAGAACATTTATTTAAAACAATAATTTTAGGTTCCTTATTGTATCAAATTTTTTGCATCGTTTGATATTTATACCAAAAATAGGAACAAATAATACAGGAATGCATTAAATTCTGTAACTTAAATAACCAGTATTAGGTTAGCTTTTTGCTCTGTTACTTATAGAAGATTATTGTTTGAATTGATTGTTTGAACTTGTTTTGTTTTTGAAAAAAGGGGCAGATAAAATAAGATTTCTTCTTCTTTACGCCACCTTTCATTTTATGTATTCTTTCATATACTATGAGATTTGGTTTTATTTTCTTTATCTTTTGGGTTTTACTGTAAAATGTAAGAAAAAAAAATCGATTTTGGGGCTTTTAGAATTAATTCTGTATCACCAGGACTAAGTATCTAGATTCTTTAAAAAAATCAATTTTTTTCCCTGCACCCCTATTGACCACGTTCTGAATGACAGAGAATCTTCATGCCTACACTTACAAGACACATTTTCCAAGACACCATGCTCAGCTGCAGAAGCAGAGAGGACACTGCTGGGATTTCAACTCCTTCCTGTTGGTAGAGACGATGGAGGGTGGAGGCTTTTTTCGTAGAACCATGGAGAGCTTACAGGAAGTACACCAGGTGCTGAAATTGCATCTTTGGGGCAAACCTGCGGTCAAACACCGACCTCCTTTCACAATAAAACTCCACTCTGAGCTCCGTATCGCTCGGTTAGCAGCTGGGATGTGACTCTGAGGAGGAGTATGAGGTGTTCTCCCAAAAAAAAAAAAAAAAAAATTTTAGTGTGCAGGAAGCTTCTGGCATGGCTCGGCTGTTTGTAGAGGGTTTTTTGCTCTGTTTGGGGGATTATCTGTAGCCTTCTAACCTCGGTCCATCTACTGGGATCTAAGCCTCTTAGAGGAATGAAATGGACGGCTGAATGAACGGATGCTTCCCTTCCCCCTTGTTTACGTCCATGTCGGTTACAGAAAAACTGGACGACTATAAAACATCTGCTGCTGTACTTTGTCCTCCAAAACAACAAACACAGCACAGGTCCTGCTGGTTTTGTGTGTTTTTATAAAAATGTAACGTTGGAAGAGTTTAATTAGTCTCACTTTGAATTTTTAATGCCTGCCCCCATGAAAGGCGAGGTATCGTGTAAATGTATTTTCTGTGTGTGTGTGTGTGTGTCTGTTAGCAAAATATCTAATGAACCACTGGAGAGAGCTTTCACGAGGTAAACCTTGGGTTCGCCACTACAATTGATTCAAGATGGTCGCCACAGCTAATCAGCCTATAAAACACAAAAATGTCTATAACGCAGTCAGTTTTATGGATGTTGAGCTCAAATTTGGTGTGGTAGTACCTGAGAGTCATCCCCAACACATAGTCTAGGTGCTAATGTATTGCATCATGTCTGCTTTTAACACGTCTTAATTAACTCTTAGAGTCAACCACGTCTGTCTGTTAGCAAAATGTCTCATGAACCACTGGGCAGATTTTAATGAAACTCTCGGAAATTGTCCTTAAGGTGTAGCTCTACAATTCATTACCTTTTGTAGTCAACACAATTCAACATGGCTGCCAGAGCCAACTGCCCTTATTCATTCATTCATTCATTCATTCATTCAACCTTTATTTATACAGGCTAGCCTCGTTGAGCCACGGGGACTCATTTACAAGAGGGACCTGTTTCACTCACACCCAGGGTCAATTTAGAGTTACCAATCAGCCTAACATTCATGTTTTTGGACTGTGGGAGGAAACCGGAGCACCCGGAGAAAACCCACGCATGCACGGAGAGAACATGCAAACTCCACCCAGAAAGGCTTATGAGACAGAAATGGCAATAACTCAGTGAATTTTAAAGATATTTATCCTAAATTTGGTGTGGTAGTAGCTGAGCATCAACCACATAATATAATCAATGTAAAATGGTTTTAGTCTAACATTTTGGTGTAAAAGATGGTGCCTTCCTTTAAATAATTATCAACGTTTAACATTTGTAGTTGTATTCTGAATAAAAACATTTCCATCTGAAGTCATACCTATTTACAGACTTTACAAAAGTTAGTACCAGTAAATAAAATGTTTCACAGCCTCTTAAACCATTTACAGCAGAACGAGAAAGTCATAAACGTTGCAGTTTTTCTATAGTAAATAATTCACAATAAAAAAAAATTTCCTTATGATTATTTTACCAATAATACAGTTCTGGTGGGAAGTCTGCGTGTCACCAAAGCTGTAGAACGAGCACAAGTTATCTGAAATATAAATGCAAACGAGCCAACTTAGTTTGAACGTTTTCATCCGGAACCCAAGGCCACCGAGTGCAATCAGAACAACAAAAAGGTTTTTATGAAATGAAATGAAATGGATTAACACGTAAAACGTAAGCTTGACACAAATATTACCTCTCTTTGAAATGAAACAAGGTCTCATTTATTCGTCTTTTGTCCGATGCTTGAATTAACCACCGAGGAATGTTTGCAAAGCGCCCTTGTCAACGTTATTTGTCGGTGATGACCTGAGAGCCACCTGAACGCATCAGTGGATAAAAAATGTTTCAAAGTGTTACAATCTTCCACTGTGATAAAACTGCTGCTAAGATGTGAGAGTGAGGAGAAGCTCAGTGGGAGACAAACAGGAAAATAAAAACGGAAAAATAAAAGTAAATGTAAAGCTTCAGGCAGTAGCTTTGGCTTTATTTTGTACCAAATTGAGGTCTGACGGTGAGAGCGCTGAAACTGATGGAAACGAATAATAAGATTCAGGGGAACCAGGTTCACTGCTCCAAGAAGAAAAAAAGTTTTATTCAAAAAATTTCATCCTAACATGTTGCATCGAAATGCAAACAAGCCTCGAGTCAAATCTGGTCAAGGTTAGCTCGTCTTTCAGGAGAAGTCCCTGAACGCATCATAATGATGAAATGGAAAAAAAACAAGCAAACAGACAGCCGAGGCATTTTTTCAGCGAAATGTGAGGTGTCAAAAATCTGTATTCGAGGGGATTTTTTTATTTATTTATAATTTTTTAAAAGCAAAATAAGCACAGCAAAGTTCACATTCTACAACTGGCTGAAAAACGGTGGTGTTTGGCCTAAAGCTAACAAAACAACGAGTTGAAATGCAGATTCCAGCAAATAAACTTTATAAAAAGAGCATGAAAGTGACTGAAATACATACATGCAGACTCTCATCCGACAGGGAGTCTTTAGTGGTCACCAGCGATGCTGAATGCTGGAAGGTGTTTTGATGCTATTCTAGTTTTTAGATTATTTAATAATGGTAATTATAATACCGTATTTTTCCGGACTATAAGTCACACTTTTTTTCATAGCTTGGCCAGTCCTGCAACTTATAGTCCAAAGCGACTTATATACGTTCTTTTCTCTATTCATGACGCAATTTATGACTGACACATTAAATGTTCATTCATACTGACATGAACCAACGCGAAAACATTACTATTTGCAGCCGCGAGGGAGCCCTCTAGGCTTTTGACAACTACCGGTACCGGTTTATGTTGTTCCTCTACAGCTACTCCCCCCCACCCCCACCTCCAAAAAATTATTTTTTTCACTTAGAGGCAACAGAGAAAAACTCTACACAAGTAAAATGCCTAAAAAGTGATGTGGAATGAGACTGGTGAATTTACCAGTAACTTGCTTGTCGGACTCATTGGCTTGTTACATTAATTAAACCTGTTCAGGATCCCAGGTCTGTTCTGTGTTTTACTGTTATTTCAGATTAAATGTCTTTTCTTTCACTTTGTGAAATACACTTATAAATAAATGTAACACACGCCGAAGCAACTTATATATTATTTTTTCCTCTTCATGAGGCATTCATTTGACTGATGGGACCTATACTCAGGAGCAATTTATACTCTGGAAAATATGTTAATTAAAGAAGTTGATTTTTTTTTTCAGTACTTAAATTTCCATTCACCCTGCCCATTATTTTCATTCAGAGCTCATTCATTTATTGAGCTAAAGCCATTTTTGTGTTTGTTGCAGTCAGTTGGCTTTGGCAGCCATCTTGAATTGGGTTGACAACAGAAGTTAAGCAGCTGTAGATGTACATCTAGTCAGTCTTGTTTTGCGAACAGAAACAGGCAGAAGCATTATAACTCCTCTGACACGGTCAATCTAATATTCACCAAAAATCAAAACCATGTTTAAAAGTCTGTTCTTTTCTGTGTACTTAGATGTTGCTGTTCCCGGGTCAGCCTCCATCGCAGTCGGGTCGCTACTCGGTTTCCATGGCTGGAGAGCTGACCATCACTGACGCTCACCCCGAGGACTCCGGTTTCTATGTCTGCCAGGCTATTAGCGTAGCAGGAAGTGTGTTGATGAAGGCGCTGCTGGAGGTGGAAGGAGGTAAGACTTTGATCCAAAGTCACGTTTCAGCCTGGCACAGGTTCATTCTGCACCATCGGCTAATAAGGGAAACATATTAATTACTAGGTGCACAACGATAAGGTGTGCAGAGGGAGAACACAGTTAGAGACCCCTCGCTGGATGAGCAATGAGTTGGTGGCTTAATGCTTTTCCTCAAGCAGCTTGTACACAACTGATTTATTCTTCCTCTGGTCCTCTTTATGCAGCTCATTGTTTTCCAGCTGCTTAGCACCTAAACTATATTCTCTGTTTGCACCTTAAAAGAAGAGCAGATGTTTTGAAAGTGTGGTTCAGTCGAAAGCAAGGAAGGATATTTATCCTATTGTAAATAGTTCTTTGATATCTGAGAAATAAAAGTTAAATTCTGACTGGTTGACAACTAACATCTAGTCCAAGCGGGGATAAGAAATAGGACTTGTCCACACAGGAATAGAGTTTTCCAGAATCTATTTTTTGGGTCAATACCTAAATTATCCTTTGAACAACATGGCACCAAAAATTACCCAAAAAGTTGCAGTAACTATGCCACGCCTGTGTGTGGCACTCCCAAGAAAGTGCACCAGAAACAAGAAGCTAGTTGTGTAGCATGTGCATAAAACTTGCACACTGGGTGAAAAATGTAAAAGAAGAAGGGTGCACTCTGGTCATGAGTTAGATTGGATTAGATTAAATATTTTGGCAGAACAAAGGTGGTAATTTTTTCTCTGGAGCCCATTTTCAAAAACAGACTTTAATCAGTTTCAGGCTCCAAAAATATATTTTTTTAGCAAGACTGAAAGAATAAAAAAAGTTTCCTTTTTCCAAATATATAAAAAAAAAAACTTCCAGTGTGGATGATCTCTTTACATAACTACAATCTGAAAAAGCTTACTGGTTTCTGCTCTTTTTATAAACTATAACCTTGCTGTCGGTCGTATACTCATTACATTACTGATTAAAGAAAATGACGTGTTACACGGCCACTGACGATATGACAGTATGTTTGCAAGATGGGAGCAGGTTCAAGGTTGGTCTTTTGTACTGATGGTTCAACCCAGTGGTGTAGTCTATGCGATATGTGGGTATACAAAGTAAACCCACTCGAAAAGCTCCAGAATTTCAGTATACCGTATTTTTCGGATTATAGGTTGCACCGGAATATAGGTCGCAGTGTCCAATTATTGCCAAAAAATTGAAAAAATCCATAAATAGGTTGCACCGGTTTATAGGTTGCACCTACGTCATCGCCGACGTAACTCGTCATCCACTGCTGACGCGCCGCGTGACCACTGAGTCAACCCGGCAATATGGACCGAGTGTTTAGCTCTGCTGCTAATGTCTGCCAGAAGCTAACAGAAGCTAACACGAGATGAGTCCGCCTCTCAGAAAACACGAATAAAAAATCTAATTTTATGTCAAATGTTTTTTCCAGGACTTAAGTACATTAGAGCCTTATAATTACTCTGTAAGCAGAAATAAATATACACTGATTGGTTTCGAAGCAATTTATAACATAAAGAGAAGCTAACAGAAGCTAACACGAGACGAGTCCGCCTCTCAGAACACGAATAAAAAATCGAATTTTAAGTCAAATGTTTTCTATAGACCATAGTTACGTACATTAATGTCTTGTAATTTACACTCTGTAAGCAGAAAAAATATACACCGAGTGGTTTAGAAGTTATTTATAAGCAAACAGAAGTAAACTGAAATAAAAAATAAAAAAACACGGGAAGTCCGCTTCTCAGAACAGGAATAAAATATCGAATTTTAAGTCAAATGTTTTCTATAGACCATAGTTACGTACATTAAAGCTCATATACAGGTAGTCCCCGACTTACGAGCGAGTTCCGTTACAACGAGGCGCTCGTAACACGGAAATCTCGTAATTTGGAACGGCCGCCACGTGTCTCGTAAGTCCGGAATTTCGCTCGTAAGTTGGAACGGTTTTGCTAGCGCGACTACAAACACTCGTTTTTCATCGAAAAACTGCTTATGAGTGCATAAAAATGATCGGAAACGTGTGTCCACATGTTTAGCTAACGAACTGTGGTGAAAAAACACAGAAAAACTCAGTATTTTTTGCGTTTTTTCCAAAAATTCGCCAGCTCGTAAGTCCGGAACCTCGTAAGTTAGAGCGCTCGTAAGTCGGGGACTACCTGTAATTACACTCTGTAAGCAGAAAAAATATAAACCGATTGGTTTCGAAGCTATTTATAACAGAAACAGAAATACAACCAAAAGCTAACAGGAGCTACCGTATGCTAATAAAAGATCGTTTTATTTTATTTTAATCTCAAACATCTAATAAAGCTACTCACTTGTAAACGTCCACACTGTGATTCCATTCTGTAAGTTTCAGAAAAATCTGCTGAGTGTTCTTGGCTTATCTTGCAAATAAACAGCTAAGAAACACAGAGCTAACAGCTACATCCAGACCAGGAGGCCGACAGAATCAGTCCGAGCATAGGAGCTTTTTTTCGGACACATGAGCTGGAAACGGTCTTCTTCTTCTTCTTTGGTCAGTGTACTCTTCTGGAAGTGGTACTGCATTGCGCACCTAGCAGCCAAAAGTGGTACTGCACCATTTTCTGCCAAACTGAAAAGGCTCATAAGTGAGTCAAAAATTGGTCTAAAAATAAGGGAAAAAATCCATAAATAGGTTGCACCAGATTATAGGTTGCAGGCCTTGAAAAAACCATAAAAAGGTGCGACCTATAATCCGAAAAATACGGTACCCACTTAAAAGTTCCCAATGATACATGACATGTCATTAAGCACATTGATACGTTAAACAGCAGTTAAACGCTTCCGTAACAATCTCTCTGTATGAAGCGCTTGTTTCTTACATTTGCTTATCCAGTGAATTATTGTATACCGTAATTCTGTGCTTACTACTTGAACATGTTTTTATTTGATACTGTTTCATACATTTTATAAAAAAAATTAATACAAAGATGTTACACATCCTGAGGAAGCTGCCAATGCTGACACCTTTAGTTCTTGTGTATGTTGACTGCAGTCATGCTTTTGTGTGGTTAATTAGTCTGATTATGATCAGGCTTGTGTGTGTTCAGCCAGGAACACCTGAGAGCCACGCCTATATATACTTCAAGTTGACTGTGCTTGAATGCGGAGTGTTGTGAGCTCAGAGTTTGGTTGCTTTATTGCTGAGCTGTTTGAGTACTGTTTGGGTACTGTTTGAGTACTGTTTGGGTACTGTGGGGTGTTCTCCGCCCGCCCCTGCCTGTCTTGAAGTCTGATCTTCTGTTTAGAAGGTTCTTGGTGAGTAACTACTAGCTCATGTTTGGTCTTGACTGCTAGATGCACTTAAAGAGTGGCTACTAGCTCATGTTTGGTCTTGACTGCTAGTTGCATTTGTGTCAGCTCATTTGCTTGTGGAGTTTGACTGTGCTTGATGCACTTAGGAATGTTTGCTCATCTTTTGACTTTTGTTGTGCTTAGTGCACTGGGTAGCTGAAGGCTGCATTGATGACATTAGGATCCTGCTAATGATAATTGATATCAGGGATGCTGACCTGTGTGGTTAGTTTAAGCTGGTTTAACCAGGAACATTATTGAGCTTGGAGCTGTTTGGAGCTTTTTGAGCTGTTTGGAGCCTTTTGGAGCTTGGAGCTGTTTGGAGTTTTTGTTGGTTTGCCTAATGACAGAGTGAGATCGGTAGTCCAGTTATATCGTTTTTCTTTTACCCCTAGGGTCCCCTTTTGGTCAGGTAGTCCGTCTCCAGACAGGCTGCGACGGCCCTGTTTTTATGGGTTGGGCCGACGCTGGGGACGTTATATTCTTTTTGGCTGACTCACTCTTGTCCACCAATTATTTGAACTTTTGTCTATTTTTGCTCCCTTTTTGTTGCCCTGTGCCAGAAGACGGTGCACTCCGCACCTGGAGGGAGGAGTCGGGCAGTTTTCAATAAAGCTTTTTAATTTACATTCTGCCTTCTTGTGTCCTTTGTCCATTTAATGTGTTCGGCCTGAGCCAGCCGTAACATATTTTGGGGGCTCGTCCGGGATATTGAATCCTTTTTTGCTCCTTGTCGGGATCTTGAATCCTTTTTGACTCCTTGTCTGGATCTTGGATCCTTCTTCTCTTTTTGCTCCTTGTCTGGATCTTGAATCCTTTTTGAGCCCTTGTCTGGATTTTTGAATCCCTTTTGAGTCCTTGCCTGGATCTTTGAGACATTGTCTGGATTTTTTGAGTCCTTGTTGAGCTATTGTGATCCTTGTTGGGTTAATTAATTAAACCTGCAGGTTGTTTGACTCGTAGGTGGGTCCAGCGCTATGCATGTTTGTGGAAGTCTGGTTTTGAGCAGACCGAGTTTTTTGTGCTTAAAATATTGAGAGTGTGGTGAAGTCTTTTGAAGCCAAGTGTTTTTGGACAGCAGTTAATATAATTGCTACTTTTTTACATTTGGTGTGTTTTGACAGCTGTGTGCTGTAGTTTGCACTCTCTCTGGAGCTGACAGGACCAGCTCTGGAGCTGACAGGACCAGCTCCTGGTTGCTGATTGAGCTGAAACACGCAGCTGTGTGTGTGTGTGTTTTTGGATTGTGCTGCGTTCAAATGCAGCTGTGATTTTGCTGTTGTTTACAGTGAAAGTCATTTGAAGAGGGGTACAGCTTAAAAGCTGTTTGTGTTCACATCATGGCATTCAATTTGAAGAGATTTCTTGAACAGCCCACGTTTGATGTCTATATAAACTGCACGAGAGAGCAGATGTTGAGTATAGCAAACCATTTTAAAATCAACACTAGAGAATACGAACGTGATGGTTGGTTTGAGGGTGGACTGCTGACTGAATTAATTCAACTTGGGGTTGTTGTGATGCCTGATTATGGACATTCAAATGAAAATGAAGTTGCTTTAAGAAAAAAAGAGCTTGAAGAACAATTGAGGAAAGAAAAAGAACTTATTTCACAACAGTTCGAGGTCGCACGAAGGGAGCTACAACTTAAACATGAATTGTTCTTAAAAGAACAAGAAGTCAAAAGTCAAAGTATTCTAGCCGCTCTACATGAGAAGAAGCGTCTTCTAGAATTGAGAGAGCTCCATACTGCACAAAGGGAAGATCACCATTTGTGTCCCACTGTGTGTCATCCAAAGGTGACACCAGAGCCTTTCATTCAAGAAGGTGAGCCTCTCACACTTCTACAGGAGGTGGCGCCTCAGGAACATCAACCAGAGGAAGAGAGTGAAGATGTTGATTTAAGCAACAGCTTCATGATGAATTGTGAAGGAGAACCAACTCCAGTGGAGGAGAAGAAACTTTTACTGTCCTCACATCGCCCAGAGGAGGAGAAAAATGAGGATGATGTCTATTTGGGTGACAGTTTCTTCTTTTTTCATGTAACTGAACTTGAAATTAAACATGAAAATGAATCTGACTTAATCCCAGTTAAAGATGGGGATCTTAAAAACTTTGAGCTGAAGGAACATTACATTGACCTGAGAACTTGAAATTAAACATGAAAATGAATCTGACTTAATCCCAGTTAAAGATGGGGATCTTAAAAACTTTGAGCTGAAGGAACATTACATTGACCTGAGTGAATGTTTTTTATTTAGCTCTGAAGAAGAAGTCCCAGTGAGCTTAACTGAGGATCCAGAAGAAACAATTCCACCTGTTTCATTGTGTTCTTTTTTAGCTCCTGCAGAAAACAAAGGAGTTGTGAAAGATGATGTTGACTTGAGTGACAGTTTTCTATTGTTATTTAAAACTGAACAACTCTCATTTAATGATTCTGTGTCTAACGGTCTCTGTGCTTACAGTGCGGCTGAGAGCAGAGCTGTTGAAACTGACACAGGGATGCTGTCCAGAGCAGAAAATGAGGACAGATCCCCCCTGACTGTCAAGACACGTGTGTCAAGTTCTCTTGTTTCTTTGTGTTCCCTTTCAGCCACTGCAGACTGCAGACTGTTGCTGAATGATGTGGGACCATGGCCTCAAAAAGAAACTGGAAATGAGTCAGGAAATGACTTTATTAAGTCTGTGTGGTGTGCAACAGTGAACTCTTATGTTGACCATAATTCACTGTCTGACACTATTTCCTATATTTTCAGAATAACTGAAATCAGATCTGCTACAGTTGACCAGAAGGTGTCGCTACAGCTGAATGGAGAGAGTTGTCCAACACTGTCCAGTGCTGAGATGGAGGAGAACAGTTTCCCTCTGTTTGCTGAGAAATTACGACTCTCTTCGTCACTGACTGACCTCATCAGAAATGATGATGGCGTTTGTTATACAAAACAAATGCTTTTCAAATTAATGTCAGATCAGAGATGTCTTTTTGGTTTTAAAACATTTTAAGATAACATGACATTGATTATGTTAGCGGTTAGGCGGACTAGTTTTAATGATGTTTTTAGTCCGTTTGTCTGTTGTGACCGCTACATTGTTGCTCTCTAGGGTCCTATTTATTTTGCATGTGCGGATGTGAGATGTTTTCACCTGACATCCACATCACCCCCATACAAAACACTGGTGGTGGAGGTGTTACATATCCTGAGGAAGCTGCCAATGCTGACACCTTTTAGTTCTTATGTATGTTGACTGCAGTCATGCTTTTGTGTGGTTAATTAGTCTGATTGTGATCAGGCTTGTGTGTGTTCAGCCAGGAACACCTGAGAGCCACGCCTATATATACTTCAAGTTGACTGTGCTTGAATGCGGAGTGTTGTGAGCTCAGAGTTTGGTTGCTTTATTGCTGAGCTGTTTGAGTACTGTTTGGGTACTGTTTGAGTACTGTTTGGGTACTGTGGGGTGTTCTCCGCCCGCCCCTGCCTGTCTTGAAGTCTGATCTTCTGTTTAGAAGGTTCTTGGTGAGTAACTACTAGCTCATGTTTGGTCTTGACTGCTAGATGCACTTAAAGAGTGGCTACTAGCTCATGTTTGGTCTTGACTGCTAGTTGCATTTGTGTCAGCTCATTTGCTTGTGGAGTTTGACTGTGCTTGATGCACTTAGGAATGTTTGCTCATCTTTTGACTTTTGTTGTGCTTAGTGCACTGGGTAGCTGAAGGCTGCATTGATGACATTAGGATCCTGCTAATGATAATTGATCAGGGATGCTGACCTGTGTGGTTAGTTTAAGCTGGTTTAACCAGGAACATTATTGAGCTTGGAGCTGTTTGGAGCTTTTTGAGCTGTTTGGAGCCTTTTGGAGCTTTTTGGAGCTGTTTGGAGTTTTTGTTGGTTTGCCTAATGACAGAGTGAGATCGGTAGTCCAGTTATATCGTTTTTCTTTTACCCCTAGGGTCCCCTTTTGGTCAGGTAGTCCGTCTCCAGACAGGCTGCGACGGCCCTGTTTTTATGGGTTGGGCCGACGCTGGGGACGTTATATTCTTTTTGGCTGACTCACTCTTGTCCACCATTTATTTGAACTTTTGTCTATTTTTGCTCCCTTTTTGTTGCCCTGTGCCAGAAGACGGTGCACTCCGCACCTGGAGGGAGGAGTCGGGCAGTTTTCAATAAAGCTTTTTAATTTACCTTCTGCCTTCTTGTGTCCTTTGTCCATTTAATGTGTTCGGCCTGAGCCAGCCGTAACAAAAGACAACTGTTGTACAAATTCAAAAATAAGCATCAGAGAAATTTGAAAATGTTCAATACGCTTAAAAAACAAAATAAATTGACGATTATATTGCAATAACCAGTGTACTTTGGTTTCTAAGCACAGTATACCCACTACAAAAATGTAGACTACACCACTGGTACAAATGTATATAGCAAGACCTCCCACAGGAACCTGGAAGTTGAAGTCGAAACATGTTAGCTGGCTCCAGTGCAATTTTCAAATCCCACCCCATAGGTAACAACTGATCCTTGTTCTTAGTAACACAAAGTACACTTCAGACATTTTCTCTCAGGTGTTGTCTCTTGTTGATCCACATATTTTTTACATTCAAATATCAATTTCCCTGTTTTGTTAAAGCTGGAATTAGTTTGTTCATGCTAAAAAAGTAAGTGTGTCCAGGGCAGCAGGCTACATTATAGTCTGCCGACTTCCAAGAATCCAACATGGCAGATCTTGTACCCTGGGTCCTGTTTACTTCAGCACTTGGTTTATAAGAAATATATTCTATGTCACTGCTGTCCACCCCTACTGCACAGACTCTGGCTCCAAAAACAAGAACCCTTTGGCTACTACAGTTTTGGACATTGAAAATTGCTGCAGTCTCTTCGTTCCTCATGTTGATAGCTCTGTGTCTGTCTAGTCAGAATTAAAGTCAGTTTCTTTAGAATAAGGTCATTTAAAAAAAACATACACAAGAAGACAGTGAATGTTCATAGCCTTTCTGCAGAACAGCACTTCAGACAATCTGAATTACCCATTTAACGACTTGTGAGTTTATGTTTGTCCGGTATGTGTTTTTCTTCAGTTTTCCTCCTTGCAACAGAGATCAAACCTCCTAACATAACATTCTGCCTTCTCTCCTCTAAAACTGTCAGGTCCTTCAGGTCGTATCCCACCGATCATCCGGCAGGGCCCGGCCAATCAGACTTTATCTCGAGGTGTGACGGCGCTGCTGCATTGCCGTTTAGTCGGAGGTGTCTCTGTCAAGATCTTGTGGGAGAAGGATGGAGAGAGGCTTCACGGAAATATACCTCGGCTGACCTTGATGGAGAACGGCACGTTGCAAATTACAGATCTGAAGGTGTGTGTGCGCGCTCGTGTCTGTGCGCGCGTGGAGCGTTTATTGGAGAGGGCTTGAAAAGGATGAGCTCTAAAAGTCAGTGGCGCTTAGCTTAGACGTAAAAAGAAAAACTGATAGAAACTAGAAAAACTGTGGAGAATAATAGGATCTCTGACCTCTCGTCACCATCTCCTCAGAGTGACAACACTTTATCTCATTTCCATCAGGAATCCCATTTTCGCCGGCGAGTTCCAAAGATCGGTCTCTCCAAGGCTGTGCATTATCTCCGCAGCGCAATTATGTGCTCACGCGGTGTGTAATTGTAATGTTAATGAAGGTGCTTGTTTATAAATGCTAATGCGCTCTGCTTTGATGGAAGAGGAGTCAGGAGCGCCGTTGTCTTGCATCC
>JBBPBX010038037.1:0-14893 GCA_038048925.1 Garcialebias charrua
ATATTTTCCTTTTTCAAAACATTTCCTCTCAGTCTTCGCCTCGTGACATTTAGAAATTCACAGTTGGGGTTGTTTTTGTTATTTCTTGTGAAACTTCAGACGGTTTCAGTTTGAACTGAAAGGTGTTGCTTCCTGGATTTGAAGTGGGACAGAGTTGATCATAGCTGAAGTCAAACGTTTTCTTCCCATGACTGCTTCACACGCCCTCAAACAACCTGATATTGAGTCTCGACTGTTTGTTTTAAAGCTCAAATCTGCCAAACCATACCTTGTGATTATTAACTGTTATTTCATGTTGATTGTAGGTTTTATTAAGTTGCTGCCAGGGGCGATTCTAGGATCTGACCTTTAGGTGTGCCTTGCCCTCAGTGTTGACAATGCTCTTGGCTTGAACAACACAGCAGCCACTCGTGTCATAAGCATTAGTAAAGTGGGAGGGGAGACACACTGGTGGGGGGGGGCACTGATGGGGGGGGTCCTCCCCCAGAAAATTTTGAATAAAGTCGATGTCATTTCCTGCATTCTGGTGGGTTTTTAAACATCTACGTTTACCTCCATGAATAAACACTTGCTTCAATAACTATTTTAGAGAGTACGGCACAACAAGAAGTAGCGCTAAGCTAGCGGCGCGCAACACAGACATGCTAGCTAAGATGCTACAGACGCAACGCTCCGCTTTACATTAATCTAACAAACACTGTACAAAATCTGTTCAGTGTTAACTGATCAGAACAAACGAAGACTAAACTTATGCAACCAGAAGTTACAACATATATTGTGTAAAACACACAAAACTTTAAGCATTAACCTTTAACCATTAAGCATACACTGTAATTATGATAAAAATTGAGAATTTACCTGCAGTTACCTTCGTACAGATGAACGTGGTACTTCCTGTTTATCACTGTTGTATTCAGCTGCTCACGAGGGCGGCCGCAGAGCTTTATCCATCTTTTACATTTTTCCAGACTTTGTTTAGTTTTAGAAATTAAATAAACTGTACATGTATTCCACTCTCTAAATATTCAGGGTAACGCTGTCTGAATTATGATCTCCCCTGACATTGTTTAACCTTTTTTTTTGGTGGGGGGTGATTTTTCGCGAACTCTCTCTGACCGCAAAATCATCGTAAGGCAAATCCTTTACAATGTTGTTTGAAGAAAAGGGGGTGGAGCTCCTGCAGGGAAGGGGCATTTCACTTGGGGACAAATTGAGCTCGCTGATTGGTCAGTTGCTGACAAGCCCTCTGGACTGATTGACAGGTGGCCTAGAGGATCCGACTCGAGCAAAACAAAAAAATGTAGATTTTACTGGCCCATTTAAGAGTGTCATCCTTATATATTTGTAGGTATGGGTATGTTTATTTATGGAAATCTACTGCAAGGTCATGAATATTATTAGTCTTTATGAATGTGTGTTTCGTTGCTGTGTTCTGTCATGTACTTTGCAGGATTGCAGACGGAGGTTGGGTGTGTTTGCCTTGTGCTCTTTTTGTGGATAATTGTTGTTTTGTTGTCTTACTTTCTATCTTTCCTTTCTCTCTATTAAAAAAATTCATATCGGTGTGAGAGGATGGCTGTAAGGTGAGAAGGGAGGCCATCTATAAAAGGGAAGAAAAAAAAGTGTCATCCTTTATTCCAAATTTCTTCAATATTTTGGTGAATCTAAAGTTTGAGAACTGAGCTTCTTTACAAAATCCTAATGCTGGTTTCTTTATTTGCCAGGGATGCTGAGTGGGTGCTTGAGTAACCCCCCCACAAAGAGGCTAAAATCGCAACTGGTTGCAGCACTGGGCAGACAGTCTGACTGCAATAAACGACACAAACTGATACAAAATACTGTATAAGAAGTGCTCAAATAAAACACAGCAGTGACCTTAAGACAAAAGAGAAACAACACTGCAACAGGTGAGTATCTTTTGTTGTTATGGATATTTTTTATTATCTTAACTTCATTGCTGTGTTTCATTTTAGTGTCTAAAATTTAAATGAGCTAACACTAAAACTGCTTATAAAGAGCCAAACCAACCTGAATTAGGATGACAAGTCTTTTAGACATTTAATATTAAGTTGTTGAAACTGCATTGACGAACAGACTTCTTCACTGACTGTTTTTAGAACATTTCTCTCTTCAATATAAATGTCACTTTTTGAGACTTTAGGCCATTAACAGTTAGTATGGACCAGCTAAAACCATGTTTTTGTACACAGAGGAACAACTGTGCTATTTTAGGGATAAAATTACCGAAAACTTGATTACAGTATTTTCTGGTGTATAGGTCGCACCTGTGCATAGGTCGCATTGTCCAATTATCACCAATAGATTGGAAAAATCCCTAGATAGGTCGCACTGGTGTATAGGTCGCACCTACGTTTAGCTCTGCTGCAAATGTCTGCCACAGGAGCGCACAGCAAGGCTTTTAAGAAGATTAACACTTAAAAACAATTATTTGTTTGATAAAAATTATAGCAAATATGTGTCTGAGCTGAACTTTTCCTTAATAAATGAACGTAATTGTGAAATGAGCTGGATTTAAAAATTGTTTCGCCGAAAGTGATAACAAGCCATATATAGGTCGCACCTGTGTATAGGTCGCAGGCCTTGAAAAAAACCATAAAAAGGTGCGACCTATACACCGGAAAATACGGGTAGCTTTTTTATTTTAATATCTGTTTGGTTTATAGCTTCTCATTGATGATGTGGTCAATCTTCAGAAGGTTAGGTATAGGGAAAGGGGTCTCGGGTTAGGTTAGATTCAAGATTCTTTATTTGTCATTCACACCACATGTGGTGCATGTGGTGGATTACAGCCAGCAAAGTATTAACATGTAAAAGAGAAACGGTAATAAGATTTAAGATATGAACTAAGAAAAACAATAACTAAAAATATGCTAAGCACTAGCATAAAAACAATATGCTGAACAGCAGCACGAACATGAGTCTAACAGCCTCAGGGTAGAAGCTGTTCCTCAGTCTAGTGGTTCTACTCTTAAAGCTCCTCAACCTCCTTCCTGAGGGGAGTGGGGCAAAAAGTGTGTGTGCTGGGGGAGTGGGGTTCTTCATGATGCAGGTGGCTCTCTTCCTGCATCTGGAGGTGTAGATGTCAGTGATGGTGGGGAGGCTGACTCCGACAGGTTAAGGGCCAGGGTCAGGATTAGGGTTAGGTTAGGTGGTAAACGCCACAGAGGGTCGGACAAAATGTTAATAATTCAGGAACCATAGGCCGTGGAAGGATGAAAGTGGTGTCTAGATGGAGGGTTTGGGGTGTTCTAGACTGGGCAAGTCTCCAGCCCTGTTTACACAAAATCGATTTCTGGTGAAAATTGAAGTGTTTTGTTGCGTTTGTACTGATCATTTACACGAAAATAGCAAACGTTTTCTTTTACAACAGTACAATTTGAGAACAGGTTCCAAATTGCAATGGTTCAAAACATCCCGTGTCCGTTGTTGTGTAAACAGAAGAAATAGGTACCGTATTTTCCGGTGTATAAGTCACATCAGTCAAAAAGAGCATCATGAAGAATAAAAAAACATATATACGGTAAGTTGCATTTATTATGCGTCACCGCTGACCCGTCGCATTTATTATGCATTTATTTAATGGTCAGAACAAATTCATTTCGCATGGGCGGTGCAACACTATCAATCCATCCATCACGGCCAGAGCTGCTAGCTCTCCAGGGTTCCTCCGCCTGCACCATCTGAGTGACTCGCTGTTGAAGTTCTTCAAAATTTAGAGCGTCAATCTAAAAATTGTGTTGTGAATATGGAAAAAAATGCAAATAAGTCGCTTCGGCATATACCGGTAAGTCACAGGACTGACAAATCTATGTAAAAAGCTGCGACTTATACACAGAAAAATAGGGTATTTTCTGTCAGGAAATATCTGGCTATTGCACAATATGACGCAAAACATGATGGCTTCCTACAATCCACAGAAGAATAAACTACGTATTGACAATGGCAGCTACCAGAATATCGTTTGTGCTTCTGACTCTTATAAATATAACTACGGCTCTCCAGTACAGTGTTCATTTTCTACCTCTTTACTTAAATGATCGCAGACGGAGCTCATACAGCTCCACTCTGTAATGGATGTAACGCTTTTATAATTAAAAGTCACCCTAAGCAACAGTTGAACCTCGTCGTCTGACCATAGAAATATTTTTTTCTCTGCCATCTCTACCGTTGTAGCGGCTTTCAGGTAGAACGTTTATTCACACATGCGCACAATTTTCAAAGAACATAGCACCAACTAGTGGCCTGGTGAGGGAATTACACCTTTTCCTCATCTACTGTTGCTGTGTAAACAGAGATTGAAATTAGAATGTTTTTGTGTAAATGTGTGTTATGTGCCAGGGCACATTATTATTTTAAGCCCCAATATGTTTTATTTATGTTGGCTGCCAACCTGGCTACACTGCTGAAAATATCTTTTTACAGCCTGATTTAGATCAGCCTTGATTAGTGCACTCTATTGAGCCCGCCTATAAATAGGCTGGGTGCAATGATCTGTTGCAGGGGTGTGGAGGTGTGAAGGTTTGTGCTTCTCTGCCCACCCCTCGCCACTTGGGTGTCACTCCTGAGGGAGTTAGCTGCTGTGAGCAGGTGTGTGCTCTTTCAGGCTCTAGTGAACCCATGAGCTTGAGCTTGGCTTGCCCATGGAGGGCTTAGTAGTTTTTAGATGTGCTCTGATTGTTTGGTACTGGTACTGTTTTTAAGTAGATTTTGACCTGGTGTGATCGGTAGTCCAGTTTTTGCCTACTGAAACCTTTTAGAGTTGGGTGTTTAAACAAGTAGTCCGATGCTGGGAGGGGCTTCGACGACCCTATAGGGGTTGGCCCCCTTTCAGTGTCGTTTTGTTCTTTTTGGCCAGCTCACCAGGTCCAACTTTTATTTGCACTTTGTGATTGTTTGGGACACGGGGGAAACTGAAGGTGAACTCCTGTTTTTAGTTGTCTTTCTCCCCAGAAAGGAGCTGGCTGCTGAACCACGCCCGCAGCCTCCAGGAGTTAAACAAAAATAAATCTGTTTTTTTAAACCTTCCTTTTGTCTGGTGTCCATTCTATATGCTACGTGCCTTTGGGTCATAAAATGTGTTAATAGAAATCAGTTTTCATTGGATCGTTGTCGTGTAAACAGGGTCTACATCTTGCTAACTCCTCCGCTTCTTGCAATCTAGAACTTGGGTCAAAATGAGGATCTTACGTTTTTGTCTAGTTTCCGGACGGAAAGTCGTAGACCGCTCAAGTCACCTTTGCTGCGTTCTGATCGTCCTCTCGGATTGATCGATGCCCAACGTGAGTGGGTTTGTGAGTTTTTGAATTTTCGCCTTAAAACAGTCCGATTAAGATCTGATTTAAGTTCATGGCAAAAACCAATGCGGACATGTACCTGTTTGTAGTATTTTACATTGTTTCATTTTTACATAATTTCTTCTATTTACTTTTCATTTTATATGCTTTCAATATGATTGTCTACTCACTCTTTGTTTAAAACAGGTCTCTCTTGTGAATGAGTCCTCGAGGCTCAATGAGACTAACCTGGAGAAATAAAGGTTGAATGAATTAGAATTCGTGTTTGCATCAACGTTGCTGTGATCTTTGAGGTGTGGAGGATTAAATGTCCGAGTTGAGTCAGTTTAATGCAAACATGCATTTTACTCTTTATGACCTGCATAAAATGTATATAATCAACTGGACTTTTCTTCCTGCTTCAATGATAATGCTTTTACTGATTGTTGTGCAAAATAATAGTATTTATTAATGGAAAGCGGTGCATAGGCTTTATAAAGATAAACACAAACACAGCATTCACTTTCAAAAAGTGGTGTTTGTACAGGATGTGTGCACAAGTGTGACCTGTACAGGAAATAAAACCGTCACCTGTCCTGTGCGGCTCACTCTGCGCAGCACATGCAGTCTTTGTCAGTTTTAAACAAATCAGATTCACACAAAATTAATCTTTCATTTCTGCGTCTTTAGAATGATTTATCTATTTAAAAATTTTTTTTAAACCTAAACAGGCAGAAGCGACCACCAGCAACAGCTACGATAATACCAAAAAGGAAACTTGTCAGTTTTAAAACCAAAGTTGTTTTTCATTAACTTCTATTGGTAAATTACACATTTTACACTGAACACAGAAAAAAAAAAAAACAACAACAAAGAACTGAAAATACTCTTTCATCAGAGCACCGATGTAAATTCAGTCAAGAAGTTTGACTTGTAAGTAAAACAAATTGCGGATCCAACAAAGTTCAGTCAGATCATCTGGACGGTTTCTTTTTTATTTGAGATGTTTCATCCTTCATCCACAGGACTTCATAAATCCAAGGAGCCACATAGAAATTCAGTCCCACAAGCAGCACACTCCCATAGTGGGCCTACCAGTTTGCTGGTGGTAAGAATGTTTCTGGGGCCACCCTCTCCACTGTTGACTCCTCTGAGGCAGCCATAGGCTGATGAAGTCCTTTGGATGAAGGGCAAAACATCTCAACAAAAGAAGAAACCATCCAGATGACCTGTCTGAAATTTTTGGGATTTTTTTTTTACTATTGCGCATGAACTTTGATGTTTTGAACCCCTTGGTTATGGCTGCCTCAGAGGAGTCGACGGGGGAGAGGGAAGGCCCCAGAAACCATCTTATCACCAGCAAACTGGTTGGCGCATGTGAGTGTGCTGCTTGTGGGACTGAGTTTGTTGTGGCTCCTCAGACTGATGAAGTCCTTTGGATGGAAGACGAAACATAAAAAAATAAAAATAAAACAAATGAAGTGACTGAAATTTGTTGGATTTTTTTTTTACTTGGATTATTGAGCATGAACTTAGATGTTTTGAATCACTTGGATATGGCTGCTTCAGAGGAGTCGACGGTGGAGAGGGCCGGCCCCAGAAACCATCTTATCACCAGCAAACTGATTGGTCCCCTATGTGAGTGTGCTGCTTGTGGAAATGTGTTTGTTTGTGGCTCCTCGGATTCATTCATTCAAATTTATTTGATCAAGGACAGTACAATAAACATTGTTACATGTTAAAAACGAAGCAACCGTTGTCTTGCACAAAGGTTTTCTAGCCACAGGCTAATTTGCAAACCCAGTCCTTGGTTGGACTTTTCTATAAAAACAGCTAAAATAAAATTAAAATTTAATTAAGATTAAACAGTTCCCTATATAAAAACATCTAAAATAAAATAAAAATTTAATTAAGTTTAAATGGATTAAACAGTTCCCTCACACACACAGCTGCTCCTCTGTCCCCATGGGGTTCAGTGTTCACAGAGTTGGTTTTGTTTCAACCATTTTTTCACCTGTGAATTAAAAACTCTAAGATCAGTCAATGTTTTTATTGCTGATGGTAAACTGTTCCAGATATGAGGACCTTTAAATGAGAAGGAGCATTGACCAAATGATGTTTTGTATTTTGTAGGTTTACAGTCTCCATCAACTGCACCTCTTGTTGCAACTCCTGAGCTGCTGACTTTTAAAATCATTCTGCTCACCAGCTCAGGGACAAGACCATTAATACATTTAAAAGTTAATTTTAAACAAGAAAATTTTAAAAAATTGTCAAAGCTTAATAGGTTATATTTATCAAGTATTTTACAGTGGTGCCACTTCAATGGTTTTTGGTCTAGAACTTTCAGTGCTTGTGAGTACAACATCCTCATAGGTTTTAAAGCCGATTGAGTTGCGTGGCTCCAGACAGTGACACAGTATGAGAAATGAGACATAATCATGGCATGAAGGTACAACTGAGCAGATTTTCCACATAAACAAGATCTTATAAAACGAAAACAATTTATATTTGTCTTAATGGTTTTATACATTTTCTTAATGTGAGCCTCAAAGTTAAGGTGGGAATCTAAAATGACACCCAGATATTTAAACTCTTCCACTTTTTGGATTTCTTTTTGATCAATCACAATTGAAAAGTTACAGACTTTACGCCGGATAGTGAAACACATTGAGACTGTTTTGTTGCAGTTCAGAGTCAAACAGTGATTCTTAAACCACTGAGACACTCCCTCCATCTCCCTGTTCAGTAACTCTGCTGCCTGTTGTGGAGTCTTTGCAGATACATAGATGATGGCATCATCTGCATACATCTGACATTTGGCGTATTTGCAACTGTCCGGTAAGTCGTTGATGTATAAACAGAAAAGCAATGGACCTAAAATGGAACCCTGTGGAACTCCCATGGTACATGTTTGGGGGCTGGATTTCATCCCATTAACTTTGACGCACTGTTCTCTATTTTTTAGATATGATCTAAACCAGCTGATTGCTAACTTGGAGAAGTTATACGTACTGAGTTTATGTAGGAGCATGTCATGATTCACTGTATCAAAGGCTTTTCTCAAGTCCAGGAACACTGCTCCAACTACCTTACCATCATCTAAAGATCTTTTAATATTGTCTGTAAGGTAGGAGGTAGCCAGTTCTGTTGAGTAACCAGAACGAAATCCAAACTGGACTGGACAAAGAAGCTGGTTTTTTTCTAAATAACTAATAAGCTGCTCCGCTACTGCTTTTTCCATCACTTTGGATATTGCTGGTAAAATACTTATTGGTCTGTAGTTGCTAACTTGCTCGGAGTCACCAGATTTCAAAATTGGAGTTATTAGTCCTGTTTTGAAGGTATCAGGAAATAGCCCTTTCTTAAAAGATAAGTTTATTAAGTGAGTTATAGGATTTGATAAAACTGTATGTTTCTTTATAAACTCTGTATCTATTCCAAAGACATCTTTAGCTTTAGATGTTTTTATGTTGAAGTCCTTTGGATGAAGGATGAAACATCTCAACAACAAAAGAAACGGCGGCCACATGATCTGACTGAACTTTGTTGGATTTTTTTTTAACCTGGATTATTGATCATGAACTTTGATGAAGAATTACGGTTCATTTTCATAGATGGGATTAGATGGCTGGAGACATAATTCTGGTGTGTTTCTGGATTTTCCTGCAAAACGGATGCACAGTAAGATCAGTTTGCTTTTACAAAGTCACAAAAGTGAGCATGTTCTCTGCTGTGCGGTCTGTACTATGCTTCTGTAAGACTTCAGTCTGGGTCTTTAATTGATTTTCTGTCATTTATGTCTAAGAAACCATTAAGAAGTCTTACCTTTACGGCGTAATGTTGATGTAACACATATAGCTGTCACTAGGAGGAAAAATGCCACAACTCCAAAAACACGGTACATAACATGCCAGAAACCATCCTGAGTTGTTGGGCTTGCTGCAAAATAAAATTAAAGTTAAACAGGCATCAAACATATTTTTGTCTCCCTATTCAATTAATATGTACTGTATTGTTATTTTTCAAACAAGGTTCACACAAGATACTAACAGCAGCAGTGATTAGTAAGAGTAAATTAAAATGTCTAACCTGCAGTTGTCCAATGTTTTAAACTGGTGGTGTTGGGCACACTGGTATCTGAAATTATTTTAAATTGTTTATTTGTACATTAAAAAAAGCTTTGTAGGTATATTTAGTCTTAATATCAGAAAATGTTATAATAGCACACAAAAATGCTGCACACAAACCATCATCATCTTTTATTTGTCTTTACATGGATCAGTTTTATGTTTAACGTGATCTGTGAGACAAAACATTCTCTACGTGAAATGATTTGTTGAACCCAACAAAGTTCAGTCAGGTTCTTTGGACAGTTTCTTTTGTTGTTGAAATGTTTCATCCTTCATCCAAAGGACTTCATCAGCCGAGGAGCCGCAACAAACTCAGTCCCACAAGCAGCACACTCACATGGACCAACCAGTTGGATGGTGACAAGATGGTTTCTGGAGTCCACCCTCTCCCCTGTCGACTCCTCTGAGGCAACCATGGTCAAAGTGGTTCAAAACATCAAAGTTCATGCACAATAATCCTTTGGTGTCATTATCATGTGATCACGATCTTTGGCCATGGCTGCCTCCGAGGAGTTGACAGGGGAGAGGGTGGACTCCAGAAACCATCTTATCACCATGAAACTAGTTGTGTGTTGCTTGTGGAACTGAGCTTGTTGCGGCTCCTCCGCTGATGAAGTCCTTTGGATGAAGGGCGAAACATTTCAACACAAAGAAACCGTCCAGAGGAACTGACTTAACTTTGTTGGATTTTTTTTTTATACCTGGATTATTGAGCGTGAACGTTGATGATTTGTTGAACATTCTTCAAATACAGGTAGTCCCCGACTTACGAACGAGTTCCATTCCTATGCGCCGTTGCATGTCGAATTTCAACGTAACTCGGAACAAACGTCCAAACTGCACCTTATATGTAGAACATACTGTATTTTACCAAGCACTTCGCCTATATCCTAACACAGTACCCTACATAATTATCAAAAAACACATACATTTGGAGCCATAATGAAGGAAAAAAAAGAGTTAATAACCCACTAGAATGCTGGTGAAGCCTTCCTCCGCCTGTTAGCATGTTAGCTCGGTGTTCCTCCAACATCTGAGGCTGCCTGTAGTTCGCGTGGTCCAGACTGTTTACAGTAAGCCTGTTAGCATGTTAGCTCCATACATTTGGAGCCCTAATGAAGGGAAAAAAGAGTTACGGTAATAACCTACTGGGAGCTGGTGAAGCCTTCCTCAACCTGTTAGCATGTTAGCTCGTTGTTCCACCAACATCTGCAGCTGCCTGTAGTTTTCCATTGCTTCGCGCGGTCCACAGCTTTACAGTAAGGTCTGTTAGCATGTTAGCTCGTCTCTCCTCGTCGGTCGGTCCGCCGGTGCAAACAAAAAGGTGCGGCCCTGTATTTTTCTGCTTCTGCCGTCAAGCTACTGCTTCTGCCGAACTGGAAGGAAGTCGGAACTCGGCTTTCAAAATAAAAAAATTCAAAATAAAAGTTTTTTATTTATTTATGAGATGCGAGACGTAACCTTGAAACATCGTAAGTCAAGGCCGTCGTAACCCGAGGACTACCTGTATGACATTGTTGTCCAATTACTTTGTATTACCATCTAAACTACATAAACATTAGATACCTTAGAAAGTCACTCACCTTCAACCCTAATGTCGATGTGATGACTCAAACTGCCTTCAACTTCACACCTATATGTACCCAAGTCACTTCTGAGAGCCTTTTGGATGATCAGGTAAGACACCCCATGCTGCTGTTTTAAGGTTTTCCACTCTGTTTTAATGCGATTGTTACTGCTGACATTAATCCAAACACGATTTTCCTCTAATTTAACCCAGGAGACTGTTGGAGGTGAATGGCTGCAGAACTCGACTGGACATTCAACCCTGACTTCTTCTCCATGGAGCACATCATAAACAGTGTTTCGACGCACCGCCACAGCCGGTGTGCAGATTTCACCTGCAGCACAAAGCATGAGAATTATTTTAAAAAGAAAGAACAAGCTTGGTCACAGAACGATCATGCTGCAGCTGTGTCCACCACATCTGGTTCCCAATGTGTTTCAACCACAGCTTAAGCTTTGCGGCTTTGTATTTTATGCTACCTAAAACAAATGTATTAACTTTTATTTTGGATTAATGACTAGAGTGCAGTGATTTAAAAAGAAAGTACAAAGTAAGATTTTCATGTCCGTTATGTTAATAACACTGTAGACAATCTACATGAAATCAGCCTACTTTAATCCTTCTGTTGATAACATTCTTTGTGGAAAAAATTTCATTCACTTTTTTTTGTCACACTGGTACCCTCATAAAGTCAGATTACAGTTGTTAAAAACAAGTTTTACATCTATTTCGGGCTGTTATACTGTGTCACAGTAGCCTGGCCCTCGCCTTCCTGCACAACTCCGCTCAATTCTCATTTCCCTTCACTGCTCAGTACGAAGCGAAGTGAAGGACAAGAGTGTATAATTTTAGTATAATTTTAGTATGATTTTATTATGTGAATTTCTTTTGTAAAGCACTTTGTGATTTTATATCTGTGAAAGGTGCTATATAAATAAAGTTTACTTACTTACTTACTTACAAGGGTCTGGTTTTAACCAGGCTAGTGTCACAGATAAAAAAAATATGTATTTGGACACATACAGTACAGTACTATTTTTAAAAAATCAAACGTAAATGCAAATTATATTCTAAACAGTGCGATATGGCACGAAATACATGTCGCTCAATGTGATTTGAGATTCTTGTTTTGTGTATTTGGCCTCCATTTGAAATATTAAGAGTGCGCGGGAAGTTTTTGCGCACATCTTTGTGTTCTATACAGCTGTGAAGCTGCGCTAAACTCAAGAGTATCTTTGAAACAGAGGTATGATTAATTTCTGTCACTACATTTAACATTAAAAACTGCTGATTGGGGATTAATTTGTCTACTTCTATAGAGATAATCTGTTGGGAATGAGTCTAAATAAATCATTTGTATTTCTGTAGAAGTAGTATAAATATAATAGAAATAACTTACTGTCAGCATCCAGAGAGAATATGTGCACTGCTGAGATTAGAAAAATAACCATAACTTTATATTTGTAAGATTTCATGTTGGGTCTTTGAAGACTGATCCCCGTCTGTAAAGCCTGGTGTGTGCTGAATTTTGCAGAGTATCACATGTGGTCGACTTAACTTCCTGTTTTTGATTACAGGGGTCTCATTTCCTCCTGTAAATGATGTAGACGTGCTTTTTATAAGAAAGGACGTTCTCAACATGCACACGTCTTTTAATCTATAAAGGTTTGAGAAGTTGGGGATTTTAGAGGAAACATTTCTGCTTCCATGGTAACAGGTTGATTTACAGGAAAAGCATCACAAGTATATTTCTTATAGTTAAATCAAATAGGTTTAGCCACATATTAGGCTTTTGATTGCACACAGTAATTAATATACATTCTGCATTTCCCTAAGAATTACAATCAATAATTACCAAAGATTATGAGTCATACAGGTAGTAAGAAAATGAATCATCGGAAACATACATCGAACTATCGCTGTAATCTGGTGTAACGTTTCCCAAGAATGGTTTCAAGTCATGGAGAGACGACAGCGTTCAGCAGGACAGAAAATATTCAGAAAAACAAAATTTGTTTGATAATCAAGAGGCTCTGCTACGCATTTTAATCAAAAGTATAAGTAGCTTTTTAAAACAACTTAGACGTGTAGTTTTGAACCTTCAGAAAGTAATCTTTATGCCCAATAATCCAAGTACGAATTTAAAAGAAAATCCAAAAATGTTCAGTCAGGTCCTCTGGACGGTTTTGTTTCTGTTGAGACGTTTCGTCCTTCATCCAAGATGGTTTCTGGGGCCCACCCTCTCCCCCGTCGACTTCTCTGAGGCAGCCATGTCCAAAGTGGTTCAAAACATCAAAGTTCATGCTCAATAATCCAGGTAGAAAATCCAAAAAAGTTCAGTCAGGTCATCTGGACGGTTTCTTTTTTGGTGAGATGTGTCGTCCTTCATCCAAAGGACTTCATCAGTCCAAGGTGCCACAACAAACTCAGTCCCACATGCAGCGCACTCGTATTGGATCGACTAGTTTGTCAGTGATAAGATGGTTTCTGAAGCTCGCCCTCTCCCCCGTCAACTCCTCTCAGGCAGCCACAGCCAAAGTGGTTCAAATCATCAAAGTTCATGCTCAATAATCCAGGTAAAAATTCAGAAAGTAACCATTGAATGTGGTTTTCATCTACGGCTATCTACTCAAAATGGCCGCCACAGCCAAACAGCCTTAACAAACACATAATTGGTAACAGCTCAGTCACTTTTACAAATATTGAGCTAAAAATTAGTATTTGCTGAGAGTTGTCCCCAACACACACTCCAAGCACAAAAAATTGTTTGACCCCTTGTAATATCGCGATATTGAGCATAATATTTCATGATTTGTCATTTTTCAACATTGAAAGATGATCTTAGTTTACAACTTTGGTGTAAAAGTGGCGACGATATGCTTTACTTTAAAGAATACTGGACTTTTTATTTGGTTAATGTTTGTCTTGCTGGGAAAACTGGAGTTCTTTGGCCTCAAGGTGTAAAAAAATAATCTTTGTTTTAAAGATATTACATATTAGACTTTATTTTAACAGGTTTAACAAGTATTATCACTAAACATATGTCTTTGGTTGAAACCTGGTTAATGGACACTAGCACATTTTGGCAGCTAAGACTTTCCCTATATTTGTGTAAATTGTCGCCAGTATGAATTAAAATTTAAAATACACTTTAAAGCTGTTTTCGTAAGTAAACTAATAAATATTGTTTATCTTTTGTGAGTTTTATTTATTTATTTTTGCCCTTGCTACATGCTAATAACATTAGCATGTTAGTTTTTCTTTTTTCAAGTGTTTAGCTGCAAGGAGAGGAAAAAAGTAGACTGCAAAAAAGTTAATAATTCTGACTGCTTCTATATTGTGTAGAAAGATTTAATATTTTTTGGTGACCTCTTTAGCTAACTCTGAAGCATATTTAGCTAAGTACATTAGCACTCAACAGTGTTGTCCTTGTTTAAGCCTTTATAATGGACTGTGAGTGAATGCTGGATGACATTTTTATTTTCTGCTGCTGTTACACCTTAGTCAGGGTTTAATTTGGAACACTCTTATTTTGACAGGGTGTGTTCCTGTAACTGTTTGCTTGGAGCTAGGAAATCTCAGTCTTACTAATAATAAAGTTATGAATAAATATGACTGCCTTGAACGAATAAAACATATTGGATATGTAAACTGAAAATAATTACATAAACACTCATTTTAAACACAACAGACACAATCTTCTTAATATCACATATGATCTGCCTCTTCAAGTAAGCATTTACCCTTACCCTTCGCCCCTAAAAGTCAAAGTCATTGCGCAATTTAAATTTTTTTTACTAAAAAATATAATTAAACAGCACAACTAAATTGCAAATCAGTTTGACAGTTTAAGTGAGTCATTAATTTAAAAAAGATTATTATATATATTATTATAATAA
>JBBPBX010038037.1:14914-30603 GCA_038048925.1 Garcialebias charrua
ATTTAAAAAAGGATTATTATATATATTATTATAATAATATATACAGGTAATGATTACAACGGCGCTGATTAAAATACAGCAAGAGAAATGTTTTGGTATTATTCACATTACGTATGAAAACAACGGCGCTAATTTGTCAAAATAACAGCGATCAAAATGTCAAAAAGACAGTCCAATCTTCTCGCAATCCTTAGTTGGACAACCGAGAATTGAAACACCTGAAGGCAATAGCAATCGAGACTGGAGTAGGATTAAGCAAGTGGTGGGGGTGAGTGCCAAGCTAACAGGAAGTCGTACGCATGCAGGATCCCACAGACAGCCGCCATGAACAGACGGAGGAGGTGCCGGGAGGAGGCGCCAGGAGGAGTCGTACAACGAGGACAGGGAATTCAGCAGAGAAGAGTCGGCTCTGAACCGTCAAGTTGGGGGGAGGTGTAGAATCTTGACATAAGCGGAGTGTTTACAAATGTAGGTAAACCAAGATGTTTAAAGCTGCTGTGTGTAAGTTATTTTTTAAACATATTTCTTCACTCTGCCACTATCTCTTGATATATTGATGTTTGACAGGTAATATCTGAAAAAAACTATAGTCCTCTGGCGTCTCCCGGTGGTAATAAAAGCATTTATAAAAACCAGAGCGCCCCGCGGTTAACCAGCCAATAAAAACAGCCAGCCAATAAAAACAGAGCTTCTAACTTCTCACCCCCTAACCCACGCCCCCCCAACCCACGCCCCCGCCTGTCAACCCTGCAGCGGCCGCGCAGGTTCTCGTTGAAATAATTGCAAAGCGATGCAAAACTGTTTTGTATGTGACACAAATGTATTAAATATCCCTTCTTCATCCCTGCTCTGGACTTTTCTTTTGTTTTTTTGCCAAAAGTCAAGTGATCGCTTCTTCCTCCAGACCTTGACTGACAGAAATGAGGAAGTCCCGAGCGAATTAAATCATGTCCAACGTGGCTGCGTGAAGCTCTGCTGATTTCAGGGTGTTTTTGTGTAGGGCTGTGCGATATGACGATATATATCGTGGGGACGATAGAAACGTGTCTATCGTGCTACTTTCCTTCTATCGTCTCTATCGTGATAAATAAAATAAAAAAATAACTGTCGCAAAGAAGCTTCATATTGTGGTTTTGCGAGATGACGGCGCTGCTTTATGTTTGACGCACGCGCGGGTTTGCGACACATGCTTTACGTTGTTAAACTCGAGAGCAACAGAGACGCAGGGGCATGAAGCCGGTGTCACAACAAGGAGAAACAGCTGCACAGGCAGCCAAGAGGAAGAACTTTTACCAAAAAGAGGGGGAAGCTCACCTTGTTAGCTTCCATTATTTCGCTCCGCTGAAACTCTGAGACAAAATGGGTCCAGAGGACACGAACCCAGAGTCCAACCGAGTCCGAACTCGGGTCCAGTTAACCAATACAAAACAGACCAGAGACACAACAGAACCGCAATCAAACGCAACGTTTTCTCTTTTCTGTTTCTTGCTTTGTTTACTCCAGCTTCCAGAGCGGATTTCTTCTTCGTGGGTTTTATTAGCAGCCGTTGTTTTACCGCCACCTGCAGGAAAAATTTGGACCAAAGTAGAAACTCTTTTTCTACTTTGGTCCAAATTTCCTTGTTCTTTTTGTTCACATTCTTATAATTGTAACTGTATCTGTAGTAATAATAATAAAAATAAAAATAAAACTTTGGTCCAAATTTTTCATGTACACACACACACACATCGTGTTGTATATATCGTGATATATATCATTATCGTGATATAAAAAAGTCCATATCGTGATATATGATTTTTTTCCATATCGCCCAGCACTATTTTTGTGTTGCTGGACCAGTGCTCCATGTTTTTATTTTATTTTTTAGAACGTTTTATTAACATATAATCACAGATCTTTGCAGCGCCTGAGACGGGACGTAGTGGAGGCGGAGCATTCCAGGCTGCAGCGCGTGCGAGGTGGAGCTGAGTCATATATGGCTCTGAGTGAGGAGGGACCAGAAACGTGTCTCTGTTCAAAATTTTTCTAAGTGCCAGCGTATTCCAGAAACTGCAGACGGCACCTTTAACAACCCGTTAAAATACACCCAAATGCAGGAAATCGCATCTACTTTATTCAAAAAATTTCTGGGGAAGGATCCCCAGACCCCACCACCACCACCAGTCCATCTGCCATCCATCGATGCTGATGTTAAATTGTGTTTAAGTAGATCCATCCTTATGGGCACGGTAAAATTCCAGGGTTTGTTTGTAGAAAGGATCAGTGTTTCAAAAAACAAAATCTACCAAATCCAGAATTCCTGCTGAGAAAGTCCTCCTGAGCTCATCTGAAGGAGAAACACCAGATTCAAACATCCTTCAGCCCTCTAGTGTGATTTGTCCTAAACCAAACGTATAGCTGCGTACTCCGTCTCCTCCACCACCCTCTGGGGTCGAGGACCAGTCCTTGGTGTCTCGTGGTTCAGAGCAGCATACACAACAGAAGGTTCCTCTGATGGTGCTGCATTCCTCAGTCTGTCTCTGTTCTGTTTCCTCTGGTCATAAAGACGCTCATTGTTTCCTGACGTCAGCTCACTGGGTGTCCTGGGAGTCTTTCGCTCACTGGACCTCCGAGATGGCAGCAAGTCGGGGCTGCCTCTTGGCGAGGGCTGCAGGCTGGAGGCATGTGCTTGTTCAGCCATGGGGATATCAATGTACTGTAAGAATATATTTTAGTTGCATTTCTCAAAGCAAACAAAATAGGAAGGAGATGCATGTGAAAGGTTTGTCTGACTCACCAGATTTTCTGTTTGCGTCTCAGTTTTTGGTTTCCCTGCACGATAAGCACTTTGGTAAATTAAATGGCGACTGTGTCGTTCACATAGCAGCTATTTGGTGACGTGATGCAAATAATGAATTAACAACTAGTAGAACATCTTACTTTTACACCCTCTCATGGATATGACAGATATAATGATCACCATGACGATGAATGAACCGGTCCCAGCAGCAGAGTACACATACATCATCATGAGGTCTTTAGGTCCAGATTTGTTAGGATCTGCTGGAAGATAAATGTGACTATAAATGTAATAGAGACCACAATAACGTACATTTTGGCAAACAAAATTAGAATAGTCTTTTCCCCCCGTCCTGTTATTAACATAATGTTCTACACATTTATATATCCATGCATATAAAAAAGTTTTTTCTTACTTGGGCCATTTGTCTTTTCTTTACTTGAATCAGTCGTATTTTTAGCATTATCTGTGAAACAAAAACATTCTCATCTTAAGGCTCAATTTAGACAAGTCAAACTAAGTGAAATTATGTGTTGAACGTTTCATTCATTCAACCTTTATTCATACAGGTTAGTCTAATTGAGCCACGAGGACTCATTTACAAGAGAGACCTGTTTTTAACAAAGAACACAGATGAGGCACAGACAAAATAGAACTATCATATACCGCTGCTCATCAAACAGGCCCCCTCCCTCTCGGTTTTCAAATCCCGGTTAAAAACTCACTACTACTCCATCGCTTTCAATGCCAGCTGATTTGTACTGGATCGTTTGATTTATGATCTGCAATGTTTTTATGTTTTTCGTGTTGTACTTCATTGTATGTGTTGCCTGTTGCGTGTTTGTTTGTCCAGCACTTTGGTGTGGACTTGTTCCTGTTTAAAGTGCTTTATAAATAAAATGGTATGGTATGGTATGGTATCACATAAAAGCATATAAAATGAAACATAAATAGAAGAAATTATCAGAGTCAGAGAGCCTTTATTGTCATTTGCACCGCATGTGGTACATGTGATGAAAACGAGATTATGTACACGGGGTCCCAGTTACATCCAACAACAAATGCAAGAGAAAAACAGTAATAACATCTAGAATTAACTAAGAAAAACATCAACTAGTAATACACTAAGCCCTAATATAGTGGAAAAACATCATTATAAACAGCAGCACGAACATGAGTCTGTATGAGCAGATGGTCACAGATGAACACAGCAACAAGAAAACAGATCAGCATCAGCATGATGTGATATTTTGCAGTGTTTATTTTTATTTTATTTTTATTTATTCATTCATGAGTCTAACAGCCTCAGGGTAGAAGCTGTTCCTCAGTCTAGTGGTTCTACATTTGATGCTCCTCAACCTCCGTCCTGAGGGGAGTGGGGCAAAGAGTGAGTGTGCTGGGTGAGTGAGGTCTTTCTTTTTCAAAAACCGCTACATTATAAAGCGATGTAAAATGCTCAAAACAGGAACATGTCTCCCTTGGAGAGGTCAAGGTCGAGAGAGCTTCAGATCCTCAAGGTGTTCCAAGAAATAGGAGCAGAGTAGGAGAAGGTCATTTTGCCATGTTTGGCCTGCATTGAGGGGACACTGCATGTAATAATGTCCTGAGAGCGCACGTTGTAGCCGCACTCACGCAGAGACATGTAGAAGGAGATGTATGAAGGCAGCAGACCAAGAAGTGATTTAAAGATGAAAATGTACCAGTGAGAGAGTCTATGTGAAGTTCATGATGACCAGTTAACCAGTGAATACAGGGTGCAGTGATGGGTATGGTAGTTACAGCCAGCTGTGAATCTTAGTGCACCGTGATAGACAGCAAGGTGCTTGTAGGAGCATTCATGTAAATAATGTCACTGTAGTCAATGGAGGGAAGGAAAGTAGCAGTTACAATATTTTTCCTAGCATTCAGAGTTAGACAGGATCCATTTCTGAAAAAGAAACCCAGTTTAACTTTCAGTTTCTTTACCAAGATTTCAACACAAGGCTTAAAAGAGAGATGCAAATCGACCAAAATACCCAAGTAGTTGTAGGAATCGACAAACTCAACAGGAACGCCATTCAAAGATAAAATAGAAGAAAGGACTGCTGGTACCAACTTCCTGTTTGAAAACAAAATCCCTTTGGTTTTGTCAGCATTTAGCAAAAGTTTGAGATGGAACAAATCTGACTGGATAATGTCGAATGTAGACTGTAAATCCTGGAAAAACTTAGTGACAATAAACAACTGTGTTGTCAGCATAGAAATTATCAGGTTGTATGATCGGGCCTACATTACTTGTGTAGATTGTGAAGAGGGTGGGTCCGAAGACTGAACCTTGTGGTACACCATTGTTAACAGTTAGAGAGCTGAAAGAAGTACCATTATGTTAAACACATTGCCTTCGATCTGAGTGATAGTTATTGAGCCAACCAATGGTGTGATCTGAGAAACCAAGAGCTTATGATATAAGATGTCATGGTCCATTCCAGTGTCAAAAACTTTAGACAGGTCACAACGTTCTTCAAATATAAGACAATTTTGTCCAATTATTACAGCCTTTACAATCTAATTTGCATAAATATTATATACCTTAGAAAGTCACTCACCTTCAACACTAATGTCGATGTGATGACTCACACTGCCTTCAACTTCACACCTATATGTACCTGAGTCATTTGTGAGAGCCTTTTGGATGATCAGGTAAGACACCCCATGCTGCTGTTTTAAGGTTTTCCACTCTGTTTTAATGTGATTGTTACTGCTGACATTAACCCGAACATGATTGTCCTCTAATTTCATCCAGGAGACTGTTGGAGGTGAATAACTGCAGAACTCGACTGGGCATTCAACCCTGACTTCTTGTCCAGGGAGCACATCATAAACAGTGCTTCGACGCACCGCCACAACCGGTGTGCAGATTTCACCTGCAGCAGGAAGAGGACAAGACAGAAGAGATTACTCACATTATTAGATTCTTCTTTCGCTGCAGTATTTAAATCTGAACATTCATAACAAACTACGGTAGATCCAGTGGTGTAGTCTACGTGATACTCGGGTATATGGAATATACCCACTAGAAAAACTTAAGAATTTCAGTATACCCACTTAAAAGTGCCCGACATACCATTAGGTACATGCCATTGATACGTTAAACGACAGTTAAACACTTCTGTAACAATCTATTGGTGTGCAGTGCTTTTCTTTGATACTGTTTTATAAATTATATAACATGTTTTTAATACAAAGCCAGCTGTTGTACAAAGTTTGTTGTTCATTTATTCAAATATAAGCATCAGAGAAATTTGGAACTGTTCAATATGCTTAAAATCAAAATAAATTGACGGTTACACTTTACTAACCAGTGTACTTTGGTTTCTAAGCACGGTATGCCCACTACAAAAATGTAGACTACACCACTGGGTAGATCGTAAATGGTAAATGGACTGTATCAAGATACTCAAAGCACTTTACCTATATGTGCCCTATTTACCAATTCATACATCACTCTACTAGATCTGTACAAAGACTAATCAGAGCTTTATCATATTTATACACTGAAGGGACGCAAATTGGAGGCAATGAGGGGTTCAGTGTCTTGCCCAGGGACAGTTCGGCATGTGACTGCTGGTAGAATCAAACGCCCAACTCTCGCACTGGAGGAGGACGACAGTTCTAACCACTCATCCACAGTCGCCCCTAGAAAAAAACTATTTACAAAAATCAAGCTAGCAAATCACTTATTGTTTAACCAACGACAGTTCGGTGCTACATAAACCAAATTCTTTCAAATTAAATGATTAGTGTGAATGATCTTTTGGATGTCTAACATAACAGACACAAGTTCGGTGGTGCTGGACAGGTTCCACAAAGGTTTGGTTTCTCCAAGTCATCCAAAACATTTTACTGTACAGTATTTTGGCTTCAACGGACCAAAAAAAGTGATGCAAGTATTCACCAAACTGTAGAATACACAATATCTAATAAACTCAAAGCAATGCCTTTTGGGCCTTCTTTTTTGTGTGTGTGCCTTTTTTACATTGAAGGAGTGAAATCAGACTCAGTTTCAGAATCAGTTTAAATGTCGATGCACCGAAGCACAATGAAATTGCATTACAGTAAATCCCGTCCAAGAAAAACACAAACAAATGAACATGGGTACACAGAGCTGTCTGAGGCTGCAACCTCGTGGGAGGCGCTGCACTTTTTCTTCACACAAGGAAAAGAAAAACACGAGGGAAGAGGAGGTGTAAAAAAATCATATCTCATACTGTGTCCTTGACAGAACACAGTGTGAAAATTGTAATAAATAAATAAAATCCCAGTCTGTACGTGAACTTTTTATTGCAAGGCATCGAAATACAGAACTTTTTTTTTTTCATTTTTAACCCAATGAAGGATCAAATATCCCAACATTACAGTGAGTTTTCAGAATATTGTTAAAGCTGTAAAAAGTAGTTAATGTAATCATGTCCAAAATATTTTGAAAAAAATGTATTAGTAAAAAGAGATATAAATCAAAACAAAAATGAAAGCACGTCAATTATACAACTTAGGTGCTGATCATAAAATTAGAATACAGTATCATGAAAAAGTTGATTTATTTCAGTAATTCCATTCAAAAAATGAAACTTGTATATTACAGTATATTCATTCATTACACACAGATTGACATATTTCAAATGTTTATTTCTTTTAATGTTGATAAGTATAACTGACAACTAATGAAAACCCCAAATTCAGTATCTCAGAAAATTAGAATATTGTGAATAGGTTCAGTATTGAAGAGACCTGGTGCCACACTCTAATCAGCTAATTAACTCAAAAACACCTGCAAAGACCTTTAAATGGTCTCTCAGTCTAGTTCTGTAGGCTACACAATCATGAGGAAGACTGAAGACTTAACAGTTGAAACTTTTTATACTTTTTTTACTACTATGAAAAACTACTATGCAAAAAACTCAGGACAGTACTAAACTTTTATTATTTCATTTTATGCTTGTTTATTAATTGTTTAGTGTTTAAATGGTTACTGTTGCACCGAGGGACTGAGAGAGAAATGAAATTTCAATCCTGTGTATGTCCTGTACATATTGCAGTTCTGACAATAAAGTTGACTTTGACTTTGACTTTGACTTGAGTTGTCCAAAAGACGACCATTGACACCTTGCACAAGGAGGGCGACACAGAAGGTCATTGCTAAAGAGGCTGGCTGTTCACAGAGCTCTGTGTCCAAACACATTAATAGAGAGGTGAAGGGAAGGAAAAGATGTGGTAGAAAAAAGTGTACAAGCAATAGAGATAACCACACCCTGGAGAGGATGGTGAAACAAAACTCGTTTCAAAATGTGGGGGAGATTTACAAGTGGACTGCAGCTGGAGTCAGTGCTTCAAGAACCACCATGCACAGACGTATGCAAGACATGGGTTTCAGCTGTTGCATTCCCTGTGTCAAGCCACTCTTGAACAAGAGACAGTGTCAGAAGCGTCTCACCTGGGACTGCTGCTGAGTGATCCAAAGTTATGTTCTCTGATGAAAGTAAATGTTGCATTTCCTTTGGAAATCAAGGTCCCAGAGTCTGGAGGAAGAGAGGAGAGTTACAGAATCCACGTTGCTTGAGGTCCAGTGTCAAGTTTCCACAATCAGTGATGGTTTGGGGGTGGGGCATGTCATCTGCTGGTGTTGGTCCACTGTGTTTTCTGAGGTACAAGATCAACACAGCCGTCTACCAGGAAGTTTTAGAGCACTTCATGCTTCCTGCTGCTGACAAATCCCATTGAAAATCTATGCTATGGAGTATTGTGGAGAGGAAGATGTGATGGACCAGATCCAACAATTCAGAAGAGCTGAAGGCCACTATCAGAGCAACCTGGGCTCTCATAACACCTGAGCAGTGCCACAGACTGATTGACTCCATGCCACGCCGCATTGCTGCAGTAATCCAGGCAAAAGAAGCCCCAACTAAGGACTGAGTACTGTACATGCTCATACTTTTCAGTTGGCCAACATTTCTAAAAATCCTTTTTTTTATTGGTCTTCAGTAATATTCTAATTTTCATACTGAATTTGGGGTTTTCATTACTTGTCAGTTATAATCGTCAACATTAAAAGAAATAAACATTTGAAAAATATCAGTCTGTGTGTAATGAATGAATATAATGTACAAGTTTTACTTTTTGAATGGAATTACCGAAATAAATCAACTTTTCATGATATTTTAATTTTATAACCAGCACCTGTATATAAAGCTTGTTCAACCTGTGAAGCTGTTTAGAAATAAAGTCACAGAGAAGTTCACCACGAGGGAAAATACTCTCCGGTAATACTGAATTAATTTAAAGAACTTTGGCATTCCAATTGCAATTTTAAAAACAATAACCTGATTTAAAAAAACATGATTTTGTCTCAAGAGGCAAAAATATTACACCGCATTTAGCTTGTGTTACGGTAAAATATAACTGTAGTGTCATTTGTGTGCTCATCTGTTCTGCCTCCAACTGCTAAGCAGGAAAACGCGCCGAACTATAAATGATCCGCTCATCACTAAAACACATATTAATTTGACACATATTAATTTGAGATCGCTTCACATAATGTGTTTCCCTGTATTTGTCAATGTGTCCGAACTTACTCCTTTATATGGGAAATCCCATTACAGAATTTGTGTCGTCGTCAACGAAATCTGACTTTTCATTTTGGCATTTTACAAAGAAAAAAACTGTTTGTTCTGTACAAACATTGAGGCAACACAGGATGAAAACAAATCCACTTACTGTCAGCTCTTGAGGTGAGAACCAGCGCTGCTAAAACAGAGAAATTCAGGACGGTCCAGCAGGAACGAGGCCTCATGACGCCGCCCGTCATCGTCCAAACGCAGCCCGTTCAAATAAGAGACGCTTCACTACACACATCGTTATTTGTTAAACAAAACAGAGCGATGTCGAACAGGATAAAAACGCGCCGCTTCCTCATTCTCATGTCGACTCTCTCTAAAGCGCAATACCTCCTTACATGGGAGATGACAATGGAGAAGTGGCTGGTCTTGCTTCTGTCAAGTTTGCAGGTCCAAAGCAGTAACACTTCTCAAAACAGGGGTTTCCCACATCGTCCTTCACTGGAAACATCTCACGTCGTCCTAACATCTCCCCCCTTCACACCTCGCGAGGCTTCTTTCAGTCTGTGCACCGTGAGCGCACCTTCAGCACTTCTTGTGTGTGGTTTGCCATCTTCAGACTGACTTCCTCTCTCCTTGCTCTCTCTTCCTTTCATCGTCAGCCATGTGCATCGCCTGCAGGCTGGTTCGACCTTTTTGCACCGCGTTGTGGTTTCAGTGGAGAGTTCAAAGTTCTGTGAGGAGGAGAAGGTGGCTGCGGCCTCTTTAATGACTGAAATGCCCACGTTGTTCATGGGCAGGGGTCTGCAAACTTTACGATCAAAAGAGCCATTTCTTTGTTTACTAAATACCGCAATACCTGCTACAACTGGGATTCTCAACTGGTGGCCCACAGACCACTTTGAGTTTGTAGGAGGACGGTTTTTCTGGCCAGTAGGGGTGATTTTATAAAACTAAAAATATCTAATGAGTTTTAACATTTATTGATATTTTTACATTTTAAGCTAAAATAGAAGGCGAGATTCTTGTAAAGAAGGAAAAATTAATATACATTAGTTTTTGCCCGGTTTCTAAAAACTAAAACGATAAACTATGCAATGTGATTATGTTTTTTAACTGTAGAAAAATTAAGTATCTTACTTAAAATAAATAAGCGTTAAAAATAAGTGAATCGGTTTTACACCTTGTAATGTAGGAAAACTGCTCAAATTAGTCCTTTTAGTTGTTATAACAACCAATAAAATTCAGTTTTATGTCAGTTTGGATCAACGCTTGAAAGAGCCTCTGCAAAGGAACCCAATGCAAGCCGCATGTGGCTCCAGAGTTGCAGACCCCCTGTTCATGGGTTTTGTCTGTGGTTATCAGGCACGACGCCACTGGCAAACGACGGCTTATCTTGATGCAATTTCATCTCTCGGGGTTAGGTTGTGGTTCTATTTTAGGAAAGGAGCCAGAATTTTGAGTGTTTGGGAAGAAGTAGAAGACAAGTCAACCTTGCCGGTTTCATTGCCTATCAAATCTAACTCTTCTATCTTGTTGACCATGTATTTAGAGTCAGAGAGTCTTTATTATCATTTGCACCGCATGTGGTACATGTGATGAAAACGAGATTATGTACACGGGGACCCAGTTACATCCAACAACAAATGCAAGAGAAAAACAGTAATAACATCTAGGATTAACTAAGAGAAACATCAACTAGTAATACACTAAGCCCTAGTAGAAAAACATCATTATAAACAGCAGCACGAACATGAGTCTGTATGAGCAGATGGTCACAGATGAACAAGAAAACAGATCAGCATCAGCATGATGTGATATTTTGCAGTGATTATTCTTATTATTTATTTATTCATGAGTCTAACAGCCTCAGGGTAGAAGCTGTTCCTCAGTCTAGTGGTTCTACATTTGATGCTCCTCAACCTCCGTCCTGAGGGGAGTGGGGCAAAGAGTGAGTGTGCTGGGTGAGTGAGGTCTTTCATGATGCAGGTGGCTCTTTTCCTGCATCTGGAGGTGTAAATGTCTGTGATGGTGGGTGTGGGTGTGGTGTGATTTACGCACAAAAAGGCAGACTACTGTATATACAAATGAGTAATGTAAAAACTAATACAATTTATAAATTAAAAACGTCTTCAGGTCTAATTAGCATCTTGTAAATTTAAAATGTATACAGGTAGTCCTCGACTTACGACGGAGAGCCGTTCCTACGCGGCGTCGTAAACCAAATTTCGGCGTAAGTCGGAACATACCTACATACTGCACCTTATACGTACAATACTGTATTTTACCAAGCACTTAGCCTATCCTCCTAACACAGTACCCTACATAATTATCAAAAAACGCATACATTTGGGAGCCATAATGACGGGAAAAAAAGAGTTAATTTCCTACTGGGATGCTGGTGAAGCCGTTTCCTCCATCCCTCCTCCGTATTCTCCATTCGTTTAAGAAGTAAAACCGCCGTCCAGCTCGGTCCATCCTCCGTATTCGTTTACGACATAAAACCGCGTTCACAGTTCAGTTTTGTTTTGTTTTTTGAATGTTCAGAGGACCAGACTTAGCTTTTTTAGAGAGTACAGGGCAGAAGTCCTCCGCAGCTACGTTTACTATGTAAAACCGGAAACTGCATAACTCGGCTTTTATTTTTATTTTTTTAATTAATGGGAGATGCGTTGTAACCGAGAAACGTCGTAACTCAAGACCATCGTAAGTCGAGGACAACCTGTAATGGGTATCATTTTGTTCTTTTTTTATTTTTATGTTTCGTCCTTCATCCAAAGGACTTCATCAGCACGAGGAGCCACAACAAACTCGGCCCCACACTCACACAAAGGGCCAACCAGTTTGATGGTGATGAAATGGTTTCTGGACTTTCTGATGTACTTTTTGTTGTTTTGAACCACTTTAGCTATAGCTGCCTCTGAAGAGTAAACGGGGGAAAGGGCGGGCTCCAGAAACCATCTTTTCATCAGTAAATTGGTCGGCCCACTATGGGACTGAGTTTGTTGTGGCTTCTCGGACTGATGAAGTCCTTTGGATGAAGGACGAAACGTTTCAACAAAAAAAACAACAAAACGTACAGATGACCTGACTTAACTTTGTTGGATTTTTTAACCTGGATTATTGAGCATGAACTTTAATATTATATTATATATGATAGTATATTTATTATATATACAGTATGTATGTATGTATATATACTGTATACAGGTAGTCCCCGATTTACGAGCGAGATCCGTTACAACGAGGCGCTCGTAAACCGGAAATCTCGTAATTTGGAACGGTTGCCATGTCTCTCGTAAGTCCGGAATTTCGCTCGTAAATTGGAACGGTTTCGCTAGCGCGACTACAAACACTCGTTTTTCATCAAAAAACTGCTTATGAGTGCATAAAAATGATCGGAAACGTGTGTCCATATGTTTAGCTAACTAACTGTGGTGAAAAAACACATGAAAACTCAGTATTTTTTGCGTTTTTTCCAAAAATTCGCCAGCTCGTAAGTCTGGAACCTCGTAGATCAGAGCGCTCGTAATTCGGGGACTACCTGTATATATATATATATATATATATATATATATATATATATATATATATATATATATATATATATATATATATATATATATATATATATATATATATATATATATATATATATATATATATATATATATATATATATATATATATATATATATATATATATATATATATATATATATATATATATATATATATATATATATATATATATATATATATATATATATATATATATATATAATATATATATATATATATATATATATATATATATATATATATATATATATATATATATATATATATATATATATATATATACATATATATATATATATATATATATATATATATATATATATATATATATATATATATATATATATATATATATATATATATATATATATATATATATATACCCCTCCCTGGGCTGCCACCTTACCGTGGTGGAGGGGTTTGAGTGTCCCAATGATCCTAGGAGCTATGCTGTCAGGGGCTTCATGCCCCTAGAAGGGTCACCCAAGGCAGACAGGTCCTAGGTGAGGGATCAGACAAAGTGCAGCCCAAAAACCCCTATGATGAGTACAATTAATGGACTAAGTTTTCCCTCGCCCGGACGCGGGTCACCGGGGCCCCACTCTGGAGCCAGGCCCGGAGGTGGGGCACGCTGGCGAGCGCCTGGTGGCCGGGCTTTTACCCATGGAGCCCGGCCGGGCACAGCCCGAAGAGGAGACGTGGGTCCCCCTTCCCATGGGCTCACCACCTGTGGGAGGGGCCAAAGGGGTCGGGTGCAATGTGAGATGGGTGGCGGCCGAGGGCGGGGACCCTGGCGGTCTGATCCTCGGCTACAGAAGCTGGCCATTGGGACATGGAATGTCACCTCTCTGGTGGGGAAGGAGCCTGAGCTAGTGTGTGAGGTTGAGAGGTTCCGACTAGAAATAGTCGGACTCACCTCAACGCATGGCTCTGGCTCTGGAACCAGTTTCCTTGAGAGGGGTTGGACACTCTTCCACTCTGGAGTTGCCCCTGGTGAGAGGCGCCGAGCAGGAGTGGGCATACTGGTTGCCCCCCATCTTGGTGCCTGTACGTTGGGGTTCACCCCGGTGAACGAGAGGGTAGCCTCCCTTCGCCTACGTGTGGGGGGACGGGCTCTGACTGTTGTTTGTGCCTATGCACCAAACGGCAGCTCAGACTACCCACCCTTTTTGGAGTCCTTGGAGGGGGTATTGGAGAGTGCGCCTCCTGGGGACTCCCTTGTTCTACTGGGGGACTTCAACGCTCACGTGGGCAATGACAGTGAGACCTGGAGGGGTGTGGTTGGGAGGAACGGCCCCCCTGATCTGAACCAGAGTGGTGTTCTGTTATTGGACTTCTGTGCTCGTCATGGATTGTCCATAACGAACACCATGTTTAAGCATAAGGGTGTCCATATGTGCTCTTGGCACCAGGACACCCTAGGTCGCAGTTCGATGATCGACTTTGTTGTCGTCTCATCTGATCTGCGGCCGCATGTCTTGGACACTCGGGTGAGGAGAGGGGCGGAGCTGTCTACTGACCACTACCTGGTGGTGAGTTGGCTCCGATGGTGGGGGAGGATGCCGGTCAGACCTGGCAGACCCAAACGTATCGTGAGGGTCTGCTGGGAACGTCTGGCAGAGTCTCCCGTAAGACGGAGCTTTAACTCCCACCTCCGGGAGAGCTTTGAACACGTTCCGAGGGAGGCGGGGGACATGGAGTCCGAGTGGGCCGTGTTCCGCGCCTCTATTGTCGAGGCAGCTTATCGGAGCTGTGGCCGCAAGGTTGTTGGTGCCTGTCGAGGTGGCAACCCTCGAACCCGGTGGTGGACACCGGCAGTGAGGGATGCTGTCAGGCTGAAGAAGGAGTCCTATTGGGCCTTTTTGGCTTGTGGGACCCCGGAAGCAGCTGATAGGTACCGGCAGTCCAAGCGGCATGCGGCTCGGGTGGTTGCTGAGGCAAAAACTCGGGCGTGGGAGGAGTTCGGAGAGGCCATGGAGAATGACTTCCGTACGGCTTCGAGGCGATTCTGGTCCACCATCCGGCGTCTCAGGGGGGGAAAGAGGTACGAGACCAACACCATTTATGGTGGAGGTGGCGTGCTGCTGACCTCAACTCGGGATGTTGTGAGTCGGTGGGCGGAATACTTCGAAGACCTCCTCAATCCTACTGGCACGTCTTCCACTGAGGAAGCAGAGCCTGGGGACTTTGGGTCGGGTTCTCCGATCTCTGGTGCTGAGGTCGCCGAGGTGGTTAAAAAGCTCCGCGGTGGCAAGGCTCCGGGGGTGGATGAGATTCGCCCGGAGTTCCTTAGGGCTCTGGATGTTGTAGGGTTGTGTTGGCTTACGCGACTCTGCAATATCGCGTGGACATCGGGGGCAGTTCCCTTGGATTGGCAGACTGGGGTGGTGGTTCCCCTATTTAAAAAGGGGGACCGTAGGGTGTGTTCCAACTATAGGGGGATCACACTCTTAAGCCTCCCTGGTAAGGTCTATTCAGGGGTTCTGGAGAGGAGGGTCCGTCGGATAGTCGAACCTCGGATTCAGGAGGAGCAGTGTGGTTTTCGTCCTGGTCGTGGAACACTGGACCAGCTCTACACCCTCAGCAGGGTCCTGGAGGGTGCGTGGGAGTTTGCCCAACCAGTTTACATGTGCTTTGTGGACTTGGAGAAGGCATTCGACCGCGTCCCTCGGGGGGTTCTGTGGGGGGTACTCCGGGAGTATGGGGTACCAGGCCCTTTGATAAGGGCTGTTAGGTCC
>JBBPBX010038040.1:17252-30602 GCA_038048925.1 Garcialebias charrua
CACACACACACACTCCCCCAGCTCTAATGAGGTAAAGGTGTATTAAAAAGGCTTTGCTGATCAGTCTTGTGTTATGTTAATCCCACATGGCACAATAGCAAAAACTCTTTTTTTAAAGTATAATGGGTTAATTACCTGCTTGAAATACAATCAGGAACACCTGCATGATAATCTGCTCCACTGCATGAACTAAGACACAGTCTGATGATAACGCACTCATCATTTGTATCTTTGTCTCCATCCCTACAGACACAGAGTCAGACTGAGTCAGCACTGCCTCTTTAAGTTCAACTTCAAGTCCATTTTATTGTCATTCGCATTGTGGTACATGAGGTGGAACAAATTTGTGTACTCAGTGTCTCAGTTACACCCAAAAATAGCACAAATATAAAGTGTAAAAATGCTGTTTTTCTTCCGATAATTCTCAATCAGGTCATCTGGACAGTTTCTTTTTTAGTAGAAACGTTTCACCCTCACTCCAGAGGGCTTCATCAGTCAGAGTAGTTCCAGCACACTGTTCCCCCACCAAGCCGTAAACAACTTAAGTGGACCAACCAGTTTGCTGGAGCTTTGTTTCTTCTTCTTTCGGCTGCTCCCTTCGTCAGGGGTCACCACAGCAAACTGAGTCGCACAAAGATTTGGCAATTGTTTTTATGTCGGATGTCCTTCCTGACACAACCACAGACCACCGAGCTACCACAGCCCTCTGTGTGGAGCAGAGAGAAGCTATCTAATGCCCCTTTTCCACCGGTCGGCTCGGGTCGGATGTTACGTCATATGTGCGTCGCAGAGACCCCCTTTCATCCTTTTCCACCGGATATTTCGAGCGGAGCCGCGCGAGATTTCCTGAGATTTTCGGGCTGCTTTCAGAGGGGTACTGAAGCGAGCTCACCCGCTCCGGAAGTAGGAAGGAGGAGACGAGAGCTGTTTTTACGGAAGCGAGGGACGCGATCACTGCAGGACTTTTACATGATAAACACGGTAAAAACAATTATTATTTTTTAAATTTATAGCAAAGATGGGTCTTCAGCTGAACGTGTCCTTAATAAAATCACGTACTGCTCAAAACTGCAGGATTTAAAAAAAATAGGTTCGCCACGAGCAACACGCGGCGCGCGGGCGGCTTTATGTCTTTAAATGTAGCTCAATGAACAGATATAAAATATATTTCATAGCTGACTTTAATAGTACGAGGGCTCCTGAGCTTAACCACGCTTTAATATTGTCACGTATGGTCAAATGTGCTGCATTTAAAGTAGTTTCGCTTTGACTTTTTCCAAAACCTGTGTTTGCACAACGAAAATAAATTATAAAAATTCGAATTTTATTTCAAATAACTCCAACAGGATACATTTCGTATATGAACATGTTGTGATCACACTAGATTTTTTTGAAAAATATCAGCTTTGTGGTTTTTGATAGAATTGATAATATGTGATACAAAGTAGAAAATAATGGACGTAGGTTGACACATTTATGTCTATAAAACATTGAATTTTATTTCAAATAACTCCAACAGGATACATTTCGTATATGAACATGTTGTGATCACACTAGATTTTTTTGAAAAATATCAGCTATGTGGTTTTTGATAGAATTGATAATATGTGATACAAAGTAGAAGGGAGAAAATTAATGGACGTAGGTTGACACATTTATGTCTATAAAACATTGAATTTTATTTCAAATAACTCCAACAGGATACATTTCGTATATGAACATGTTGTGATCACACTAGATTTTTTTGAAAAATATCAGCTATGTGGTTTTTGATAGAATTGATAATATGTGATACAAAGTAGAAGGGAGAAAATAATGGACGTAGGTTGACACATTTATGTCTATAAAACATTGAATTTTATTTCAAATAACTCCAACAGGATACATTTCGTATATGAACATGTTGTGATCACACTANATTATTTTTTAAATTTATAGCAAAGATGGGTCTTCAGCTGAACGTGTCCTTAATAAAATCACGTACTGCTCAAAACTGCAGGATTTTAAAAAAATAGGTTCGCCACGAGCAACACGCGGCGCGCGGGCGGCTTTATGTCTTTAAATGTAGCTCAATGAACAGATATAAAATATATTTCATAGCTGACTTTAATAGTACGAGGGCTCCTGAGCTTAACCACGCTTTAATATTGTCACGTATGGTCAAATGTGCTGCATTTAAAGTAGTTTCGCTTTGACTTTTTCCAAAACCTGTGTTTGCACAACGAAAATAAATTATAAAAATTCGAATTTTATTTCAAATAACTCCAACAGGATACATTTCGTATATGAACATGTTGTGATCACACTAGATTTTTTTGAAAAATATCAGCTTTGTGGTTTTTGATAGAATTGATAATATGTGAAACAAAGTAGAAAATAATGGACGTAGGTTGACACATTTATGTCTATAAAACATTGAATTTTATTTCAAATAACTCCAACAGGATACATTTCGTATATGAACATGTTGTGATCACACTAGATTTTTTTGAAAAATATCAGCTATGTGGTTTTTGATAGAATTGATAATATGTGAAACAAAGTAGAAAATAATGGACGTAGGTTGACACATTTATGTCTATAAAACATTGAATTTTATTTCAAATAACTCCAACAGGATACATTTCGTATATGAACATGTTGTGATCACACTAGATTTTTTTGAAAAATATCAGCTTTGTGGTTTTTGATAGAATTGATAATATGTGATACAAAGTAGAAAATAATGGACGTAGGTTGACACATTTATGTCTATAAAACATTGAATTTTATTTCAAATAACTCCAACAGGATACATTTCGTATATGAACATGTTGTGATCACACTAGATTTTTTTGAAAAATATCAGCTATGTGGTTTTTGATAGAATTGATAATATGTGATACAAAGTAGAAAATAATGGACGTAGGTTGACACATTTATGTCTATAAAACATTGAATTTTATTTCAAATAACTCCAACAGGATACATTTCGTATATGAACATGTTGTGATCACACTAGATTTTTTTGAAAAATATCAGCTTTGTGGTTTTTGATAGAATTGATAATATGTGATACAAAGTAGAAAATAATGGACGTAGGTTGACACATTTATGTCTATAAAACATTGAATTTTATTTCAAATAACTCCAACAGGATACATTTCGTATATGAACATGTTGTGATCACACTAGATTTTTTTGAAAAATATCAGCTTTGTGGTTTTTGATAGAATTGATAATATGTGATACAAAGTAGAAAATAATGGACGTAGGTTGACACATTTATGTCTATAAAACATTGAATTTTATTTCAAATAACTCCAACAGGATACATTTCGTATATGAACATGTTGTGATCACACTAGATTTTTTTGAAAAATATCAGCTATGTGGTTTTTGATAGAATTGATAATATGTGATACAAAGTCTTTATTGTGTTCTTCTTCTAGTGGTGGCTAGTACTGTAGTAAATAGCTTGAGGAACACTACTGCCACCATGTGGTAAGACGAGTAGGATTCTGGACCCCGCCCACAGAAGGGGTACAAAAAAGCTGTGGAAACAGAACATAGATGTGACCCGACCCGAACTGAGCCGACCTGAGCCGATCCAACCCGAGCCGAGCCGAGCGGTGGAAAAGAGGCATAAGGCACCCAGGGGAGCAGATGGTGTGGGTTAAGGGCCTTGCTCAAGGGCCCAGAGTGGGGCAAATGAGGGTGGAGACAGGTGTGGGTGCTTCACCAATCCCACCCACATTTTGATGTGGTCGGTACCGGGAGTTGAACCAGCGATCTTCCAATTACAGGCTCACCTTCTCTAACCTCTGTGCCACCACTCCCCTATAAAAAGAAACAGTATATAAGGATCTAAGATATACACTAAACGAATGTTAAACAGTACGCTAAAAGTTCTAAGATATACGTTAAACACTAATAATGTAAAATAATATGGTATTTTAAACAGCAGCCCGAACATGAGTCTGTGGTGAGCAGATGGTATGAATGAATACAGCAGCACAGATAATCAGCAGCACAGACAAGCCACATATCACCAATAAAAGTGACTTTCTTTCTTTTTTTCCATTTTTAAATCACAGCTAGACGTACAGTAAGAGCCTGCAGAAAAGGTACGAGTCTTCCTCCTATCTGACTCCGGTTCCAACAGGAAAAGTTTTTGATGGCTGATTGACAGAGCTGAAAAACAAACATATAAAGCAGACTCTGGCTACCAACTGCACCTCACAGGAGCCATCAGTCCACTAAATTGTTGTTGTCCACTGTTGTCATCACTCTTTGTTGAAATCAGGTCTCTCTTGTAAATGAGTCCTCGAGACTCAATGGGATTAACCTGTCTAAATAAAGGTTGAATGAAAATGGGCCACTTACTCACTGCAAACCTAAAACTATCAGCACTGTGATGGTAGGGGAGTAATGTAAGGTGTAAGATGGGTCTTACTTCTGGAAGAAAATGAACAAGCTTTCATGCCGGACAGGTTCAAAACTGGGGTGGGATGTTATTATCCAATTAAAAAAACAGATTATTTAAAATAACAGTAATGCAATAATGCGCTCTGAACAGAGTCCCTTGTTGATCAGTCATGGTTGCACTTCATAGGACTTACAAAAAATATAATAAAATAAAAGTTGACTAAACGTTTTCTGTGTGAAAAAAAAAACAAGTTCCCAGCGTGATGCATTCATCAAGTTTTTGCATTTTTTAGATAAACCATTAATTGGAACAGAACAACTTTGTTATTATTGCAGAATATTATTGGTACTGTTGACATATTTTGTGTATAACATAAAATATTTTCAGATACACGGTAAATCCTTATCTGCCTTGTTCCTGGAGCTCTACTTTATAAATGATTATGGGTACAAAGTAGTTGTAAGCATTGGTTAACCATGGTAGTAGAGAATGGACCACGGTTTATTTGAAAGTACAGTATACATATTTATGTATATAGCCCACAAAAACGTATTACCTTCCAACATTCAAATTAAATTTGTTAAAAGAGAGAGTTATCATTTTTTAAAGGGGATAGAAATGTTTGTGAAGCCACGGTTTCAAACTTGTTTGAAGGAAAGATGTACTTCAATCCAGGGTATAGGTTTGTGGAATGGTTTGGAGGATGACTTTAAAAATATCAGATCTCTGTGCATATTTAATAGAAAGGTTAAAACTAGTTTTTTGAAGATATATGATCAAGTATAATTGAATTTAAAGAAACTGCTGTTTGAGCTGATGTATTTTTCTTTTTAGTATTACTTTTGTTTTATATTATATTTTGTTTTAAATATTTTGAGGATAAAAAGGAGCAGACATCATAAAATTTATTCTTCTTCTGCTTCTTTTCATTTTGATTTGTGTATTATTTGTGTTTTATTGTAAACATTTTTTGTATTTTAAATGAAGGAATAAATTAAATGAAATGAAAGTAATTTGCATTCAGTTTATCAGATAAAACTCTGTTTATGTTTTGTTTACATATATTTAACAACTGTAATGTTTAATAAAATAGCCGTGCTGAGTTCAGGTACCTGTTGTGTTCATTGCTGCAAGAACAACCAGACCAAATGAAATCAGTGGCTACAACAACAGAGTTTTGAACATTGACCAAAAACAAAAAGAGTGTTGATGTGAAAAGAGGTATAGTTTACATCTCCTACCTGCAGATGAGGAATGAAGAAGAACGTGGCAGAAAACTGTGAACTTGAAGAGACCACCAGAAATGATGCTCATTTCACTTTGTTGACAAACAGCCAATGGAGGAAAACCTGCACCTGCTTTGTGGCTGAACTTCAATAAACCACCGGAGAAGAGACACCGGATCCTCGGAAGGATTGAAAACAGTGTGGCAGGAATATCATGTCTGATTTCAAGTGTTTGGAGGGTAGAGCTGTCATTTCTGACCTGAGCCCGCACCTGGCCCGACCTGAAATTTTGGGCCGGGCCAAAATAATGTGCTGGGTGGGCGGGCCAGGTTGGTGGTGGGCTTTTGCTTGTGTCAGACGACGTGTTGTCAATCAAATTAGGATCACCAGCGGCCGCTTGAGGCCGTTTGGCCATGCGCTGACCGGCTGGTTGAAAGAGGTACAAAAAGGTCCAGATGGATGACTGCCAGTGACCCACCTGCAGCTTATCTGGACCCAGCCGCTACGTCAGCGAACGCGTGCGGCTGACGACCGTTAATAACTACAATAACTATAATAATATAATAACTATAATAATTTACTGACTCTTGTTAATAAACAAGTAATCTTATATCTTCCTTTCTATGAAATATGATTTTAAATCATGTCAAACTGATTTGCTTACAAAAGTAGTAAAAGCTTAATTAAAAAAAATATTTAAAAAAATTTCGGGTTCAGGCCTGTTATCAAAATTGGTCAGTTTCGGGTCGGGCTCGGAAAAAAAATTATGCGGGTTTGGTCCGGGCTGGGTCTAAAAATTTTTTAGACCCCAATACTCTAATGGAGACACAGCATTATAGTACTGTATTTGTTCGTCTTCTGCATAATGATTGTCTCTACAATTAACCCAAGCTCAGTGATGGAGGACTTTAAGGCTTTGCCTGGGCTCTGTGTCTGCTTTAACTCAACTCAACTTTATTTTGGTAAATTAAAAACATTACAAACAAAAGAAAAACAATATAAAATGGTAAATCGATCATTTACCAAAATAGGAATAGGCTGAAGCCAAGGCTTATACTTGCCTACCCTATTCATAGACTCAGCAGTCTACAAAATGACATATATCTACTGTCCACATATATACATAAGTGCACATACAAACATTTACTGTATATTTAAATACGCATGTATACATACTCACATCACATACATGCATGGTTGCATAATACATATATACATCTACATAACATCTCCATAAGCTTTTATAATTTTACATTTTAAGGCTCTTTTGAAGCTCACCAAAAAAACACAATTTGAGATCATCATTCAGTTCATTCCACAGTTTCACGCCGATAACTGAAATACATCTAGATTTTACTTTACTTTTCTCTTTACCTTGTTCAAATACTAACAAACCTTGTAAATTATATTTACTCTCTCTTAACTTAAATTTCTGAATTCCAGAGGGAAGACTTTTATTTAGTGTTTTATACATTATTTCCAATATTTTTATCAAAAAAATGTCATTAAATTTTAAAGTATTATTTTGAATAAAAAGTGTATTAGTTGGTTCACAATAGCCCACTTTATTAATAAGCCTAATTGCCTTTTTTTTGGTAACTTTATTAATACGTCAATAGTAGTTTTATTTGCATTTCCCCATATTTCTGAGCAATATAACAAGTAGGGCATAATCAAGGAAGAGTATATGCAAGCCTTTTACATTTATTAAATCTTTTATTTTAAACAATATTCCAATAGTTTTTGCAATTTTATTTCTAATATATTCAATATGAGGCTTCCAACTAAGTTTGCTATCCAGAATGATACCTAAAATTTTTGTCTCATAAACTCTGTCGATTTCAACTCCATTTATATGTAACTTTACATTATTGTAAACCCGATTACCTGAAAATACCATAAATTTAGTTTTTTTTTTCATTTAAAGATAGCTTATTATAATCAAACCACTTTTTTAACTCAGCTAGCTCTTTTTCTAAAATTTTTATTAATTCATCTATATCCTTTCCAGAAAAGAAAAAAAATTGTGTCATCAGCAAACATTATAAATTTCAAAATACTGGATACTCTAAAAAATATAATTTAAATAAAGTATAAATAATTTAGGTCCTATAACTGAGTCTTGAGGAAGACCACATTTTATAGTTTTAATTTGTGACTTTGTGTTGTTAATTTGTACATATTGTAACCTATTACTCAAATAACTTTTTAACCACTGATGTGTAAACCCCCATATGCCATATTGCTCACATTTTCCCAGTAGTCGTTCATGGTCAATACTGTAGTGTCAAATGCCTTACATAAATCAATGAACACACCCACTGTATTAAGTTTCTGATCAACTGCTGCAGCTACATGTTCCACAAACTCCATCACAGCTAAAGTTGTGGAGTAGTTGTTCCTAAAAGCGTACTGGTGCTCATTTAATATGTTGTTTTTATCAAGGAAGGAGTCCAGCCTTTTTATGAATATTTTTTCCAGAATTTTAGAAAATTGTGGTAGCAATGATATAGGTCTATAATTTGTTAACATTTGTTTATCACCACTTTTGTGGAATGGAAACACCTTGGCTATTTTAATTTTGTCAGGAAAAATTCCAGTTAAGAATGATCTATTACAAATATAGGTGAGAGGTTTAATAGTACTATACTGTAAATGACTTCACAATAGCCATATCAATATCATTAAGGTAAATAAGATTGTGTTCAACTTCTTTTAACATAATTTTAGGGCCTTTGCTTTTTTCTTTATATCTGCTTCCTCTAGGATTGATTTTTAGAAAACATGGCATCAAGAAGAAAAAACAAACATGGCATCTCCTTTCACTGCTACGCTGATGATTGCCAAATATATGTGCCTATAAGGCGAGTTGATGCCTGGTCCATTAAACCTCTTTTATCATGTCTCAAGGATCTTAAAGCTTGGATGGTCCTAAACTTCCTGCATTTTAATGAAAAAAAGACTGAGGTACTTGTTTTTGGACCTAGTGGAGCTTGTTCGAGCCCTCCAGTTGACTTAGACCCCCTGACAATGTACGTAAAATCTACAGTTACAAATCTTGGTTTTAAGATGGACAGTGATTTTAAACTCAACAGTCAAATAAGGGCCATAGTAAAGTCTGGTTTTTAGCATTTGAGAAAATTAGTAAAGGTGAAACCTATTCTTTCAGGGCAACAGTTCGAAACAGTAATCCATGCCTTCATTTCATCACGGCTGGATTACAGTAATTCTCTCTGTCTCAGAGTCAGCCAGTCCTCACTTGCACATCGGCAGCTGGTGCAAAATGCTGCTGCACGTCTTTTAACTGGAACACGCAAAAGAGAGCACATCACACCTGTCCTGGCTTCTCTCCACTGGCTGCCCGTGTATTTTAGAGTTCATTTTAAAATTCTTTTGTTTGTTTTTAAGGTTTTAAACAGCCTTGCCCCCCTTATTTGGCAGAGCTTCTACACCATTACACTCCATCCCGGTCACTCAGGTCTGCTGACCAGCTGCTCCTGGTCATTCCAAAGAGTAAGAGGAAGCTTCGAGGAGACAGGGCCTTCTCTGTTAGTGCCCCTAAGTTATGGAATGCTCTGCCTTTGCACATTCGACAGGCCCCCTCACTGTCCATTTTTAAAACCGTTTGAAAACACATCTATACTCATTGGCCTTCAACCCAACTGAGACTTGATTTTACTTCATTTTTATTGGTATTGATTTTATCTGTTTAACTTGTCATTTTATTGTATTTTAAATTGAGTTTTTAGTTCAATGTGTGTTACCGTATTTTCTGGTGTATAGGTCGCACCGGTGTATAGGTCGCATTGTCCAATTATCACCAATAGATTGGAAAAATCCCTAGATAGGTCGCACCGGTGTATAGGTCGCACCTACGTTTAGCTCTGCTGCAAATGTCTGCCACAGGAGCGCACAGCAAGGCTTTTAAGAAGATTAACACTTAAAAACAATTATTTGTTTGATAAAAATTATAGCAAATATGTGTCTGAGCTGAACTTTTCCTTAATAAATGAACGTAATTGTGAAATGAGCTGGATTTAAAAATTTGTTTCGCCGAAAGTGATAACAAGCCATATATAGGTCGCACCGGTGTATAGGTCGCAGGCCTTGAAAAAACCATAAAAAGGTGCGACCTATACACCGGAAAATACAGTAGTTTTGTAGCTCTGTTTTTATGCTTTCTTTTATCTTGTTTGTGACTGATGTTCAGCACTTTGTTTCAGCTGTGTGGCTGTGTTGTGGCTGTGTTAAAGCACTTTATAAATACATATGATGATGATGATGAACAAAACTAGGGATGCACCGATCCACATTTCTCACTTCCGATCCGATACCGATACTTATTAACTCAGTATCGACCGATACCGATACTTTCCCGATCCGATACTGTTCAGGTATTTGACTCTGTATAATGAAACTTTTACACCCAAACTATTCATTTTAACATTGTGTGAGATAAACCCAATGAAGACACTCTTAAGCCTTACAATAGGGAACCACCCTATTGTAAGGCTTAAGAGTGTCTTCATTGGGTTTATCTCACACAATGTTAAAAAGGGCAGTCACAGATTGTGATTGAACACAAGTGCTCTTTGAAACTGGATCGGAAAAGTATCGGCAGGTTGGATCCGATACCCGATACTTAAATAATGCTGGTATCAGATACCGATACCGATACTGGATCGGATCTGCCCCATCCCTAAACAAAACGCCACAACCTTATTACTGTGTAGATACTAATATACCTCAGAGCTTTTCAGGTTGTTCATTGCTTCACTGTTGGAATCAACCGAGTCAATGAAGTAGCTAAATATGCTAGTAGATGTAACCTGCACCCACTTCTTCAGCTCGTCCTCCATCCCTCGTCCTCAGTAGGCAGTGGTATGATTATAATGTCCTGTTTGAGCTCTGACAGGTGCTGTTCATACATGTTTAAAGGGGACCTCAGATGCATTTTTTAAAATTTTATGTTATTTCTGTGTGCTATCTAGACCCTATTCCTTCAATTTAATGCACAAAATAATTCTTAGATAATCAATTATACCCTTTTTAATTCTGCCAGTTTTAACTTTCGTTTTGAACGACCGGTTTCTGATAGAAGTTCTGAAGTCCACGCCCTTCAACGATCTGTTTACGCCCTCTAACAGCCAGTATCTGTAATGTGTTGTTGTTTTAAAATTAGCTCTTTTTTTATTACTCATTTGACTTACTGTTAGTGCCAGCTTAAGATAACTTACCGAAACCCGTCAGAGCGCGCCGCAAGTTGCTGCTCCTTTTAGCATTAGACCACCCGAATCCGAAGCTAATGTTAGCTTGTTCCTCTTCCGGTGTTCGCCAGCTCCGCTCGTTTCACGCGGCGATTTTGGGAGTTATCGCTGTTCCAGTCAAGACAACACAAAGTTCACCAAGTGTCTCCCGTAAATTAATCCGTAAGGAGAAGGTCCTCACTGCTGCGAGGCTCCTGTGAGGCTCCTGTGAGGCTGTACAGTTGAAGCTCCGCTCCATCCGCCAGAAGAGGGTCCCGTCGCAACCGGTCTCTACGCCGGGGGTATGCTCGTTTAATTTTTGCCGGCGGCGCGTTGGGAGAGATCGCAAATACACTAAAAATTGAACTAAAACATAAAAATAACAATTATACTTTATTTATAAAGCCATTTAAAAAACCACAGCTGCAACAAAGTGCTGTACACATGAAATTAATAACATATAAACAAAAGATGAGATGAAATCATGAAAAACAACAGTCATGTGTTTAATACAGAAGTGGGTTGAGCCTAACCAGGGGTTGCTAGGTGAGGGGCTGGACTCAGGTTGGGGTGGGTTGTCCCAGAGCCATATAAAGTGAGAGTTGCGACACTTCCATAGAGATCCGTTGTAAGAATGGAATGCGGAAGTCACGTGGGTCATGGAGGGGGCGATTTGTTCCATGCTCTGTTTAACAGTCTGACTCTGCCTGCAGTAGCGCTCCGTTGCCGCCAGAGGGCGCAGCTCCACAAGGTTTCCATGGCCGTTGTTTGGAACGATTGACTGCCAGTTGGCGACTTCAAAGAGTGTCAGAACTCTCTATATATACGGCTCTGGGGTTGTCCTAGCGCTTGTGACGTCACAAGCGCGATTGACTTCCAGTTTATTTAAAAAACGAACCGTTTTTATCACAGTAAAATAAATCTACTTAGAGTAAATAAACCACTGGGTGCATTTTTTTGGCCTTAGGACTGTTTTTTTATGAAGTACATACCCAAAGTTGAGTAAAAAAAACATTAAAAAGTGAATTTTGCATCTGTGGTCCCCTTTAAATTAAATCCACAATGCTTGGAGAAATTACGTTAGCTCATACTGCTCGCACATAACACTGGTTCTGGTATGAGCTGGAAGTTGCGCCCATAATTCAAGCAAGGCACCATGGGGCCTAGGAATAAGGTTGATACAGTGAATGGTAAATGGACTGTACTTATACAGCTCCTTTCTATCTTATCAAGATACTCAAAGTGCTTTATTCTACAATCTGTGCCCTCATTTACCCATTCATACAGCACTCTACTACATCTATACAAAGACTAATCAGAGCTTTATCACATTCATACATGGGCAGCTGTGGCTGAGTGGTTAGAGCAGTTGTCCTCCAATGCAAGAGTTGGGGCTTCAAAACCACCAGCAGTCACATGCCGAAGTGTCCCTGGGCAAGACACTAAACCCCACATTGACTCCAATGTGTGTCCCTTCAGTGTATGAACGTGAAAAAGCACCTCTTTAGAATGATTTGTTCAATTAGTGTAAAGTGCTTTGAATATCTTGACAAGATAGAAAGGGGCTATCTAAGTACAGTCCATTTACCATACACTGATGGGACACACATCGGAGGCAATGAGGGGTACATTGTCTTGCCGAGAGACACTTTGGCATGTGACTGGAAGTGAAATTGAACCCCCAGCTCTTGCATTGGAGGATGATTGCTCTAACTACTCAGCCACTGTCGCCCCAGTACATGCTGAGGTTATGTTCACATGTAAATTAACCTGTGTCAAGTGTATGTGTGCGTTTGTCTGTTGGGCTGCCAAAATATTTTATGAACCACAAGAATATTTGAATAAAAGCCAAACTGATCATTGGATGTACATCTAAAATTATTATTTTTGATGGACTGACAAATGGTAAATGGAATGTACTTATATAGCACCATTCTATCTTACAGAGACACTCAAAGCACTTTACACTACAAACTGTGTCCTCATTTATCCATTCATGCAGCACTCTACTAGATCTCTACAAAAATAATTGAACAAATCATTCTAATGAGACTAATCAGTGCTTTATCACATTCATAAACCCATGGGACACACATTGGATGCAATGAGGGGTTCAGTGTCTTGTCCAGGGACACTTCGGCATGTGACTACTGGTGGATTTGCACCCCCAACTCTTGCATTGGAGGACAACTGCTCTAACCACTCAGCCACAGCCACCCAACTAGGAGTCGGAATAAAGATGGCTGCCACTGCAAAACAAACTCAGCAAATATTGTCATGACAGTCATGAGACTGTGGCAATGCCTGAATGTCAGTCTGATGTGCAACATTGCTGGGGTTATTTTTTTCAATAACTAGGGTTCTTCCTTGATGATAAAAAAAAAATTTAACCAGAAATGTGCAAATAAAACTTTTTGTATCCTTTGATACATTTTAACCAAAGTCTATATTGTCCCCCAGAGCGGAAACG